>PPHD01023794.1:0-12346 GCA_002909625.1 Bambusicola thoracicus
GTCTTGACATTTCTGAGGTGTTTTTGTGCAGTGCATTTTTCTTAATATGTTTTAATGTTCAGGAAAGCTCCTGCTCTGACATCCCTGGAGTCTGAAGCCCTCCATTTAACCACAAAACAGGTATAGAATGGACAGATACGGTGCAAATCCCTTCCTACCTTACCATCACTTTTATCATAATAAAATCATCTATTTTTTTTCTCAGAAATTGCCCTTTAGGTTTGTTACAATGCTTTGACATCAGTAGTGTTTTATATAAGATGGATTCTCTACACTATACATTCCTGGGGAAAAAAAAAACAAAGATAGAAAGGTCACTTTCTGAGGACGTATTCAGGGTTTCGATCATATTCTGAGTGTGTTATTAGCAAAGATATCTAAAGCCATACAAAAAGCAAAACAAAAAACCATAAGAATATAGTTCTTCATAAGCGTAAATACTTTGACCTCGGTGAAGACACCGTGAAGTTACAGCAGGAATATTTTTTTTCCCAAGAAGACAAACTAGCTGTTGCTTGACTAAGATTGCAAATGGTTTTCTGAGCAAAGAGTACAAAAATGCTTTCATATTAAGGGAAATGGGATCATCTATTTTATTTTTAGCCTGCTTGATATTATCACCGACATCTTTACAGCCTTCTAAACAGCTCCGGTAAGCTGGCACTCTCAAACCTGTGAACCACTGTGACAATCTTCAAAGCGTAGATACAAGAAAGAAGGTACCTTGAAGATGTGCATTTGTCACTTTCTATATGGATGCTTTTATACAGAGCCTTGATCCACTGGAAGGAGTCACTTCTACCTCCCTGCAGAACAGAAACTTCATGAGGATACAGATATTTAAGTCTTAGCTTTCAGCTGCTGGAAAACAGAGAGGATTGATTATACAGGTACCTCATCTGCATAATTTCTCTCTTAAGCTCGCATAATTAATGTATTCAGCTTGCCATCATCAGCTTCATAAAAAGGGAACAAGTACAGAAAGATCATTTCTTGTAATTCTTCTATATACAAAATGACTACAAAGTTTTGCTGAATTCAGAATTGACTGAATACTGTGACTAAATCAATCCAAAAGAGGAGTATCTTGCAGCAAGACTGTTTGAGTCTCAAATGGATCTTGTTACCTCCAGGGTGGCTCCTACTGCATTAGGTAGACATGGGGTAGATGATGCAGGGAGCATCAGCAGAGCTGGTTAAGAACCATCCAGTGCAAATGTTTACTAACACTGATATCGTGATGCCTGAATGACATGGGAAAGCCTTAGGACCTGCACTTCAGGATCCTGCAAGGTGCTCTCCCTCAACGAGCAACAGTGAGCGCGTTGTAGTGGGCGTGCAAGGAGCTCTCCTTATCCTGCAGGCCCTGACACGTTCCTGTGTTCCTTCGTCTCCAGACCTCTGTTCCATATCCTATAGATTTTCTTCTTCCGTTGTTATATTAGAATATTTATTAATAATGTTTCATTCTCTACCAGTATGTCCATAATCATTTGTATACCGTGTAATTTATTTCTGTCTTTCCCCTTCTTCTAGTAAATAAATTGAAAATATTTAATTATTTGATAAAAACAGAAAAACTGCTTACTAAACTTCCTCTGCAAGAATCAGATAACCATTTATGAGCAATAAACCATCTGCTTCTCACTACATTAGGTAAACCATATTATTTTGGGGAAAAAAAAATTGCAATAATGGGAAACTTGACAACAGTAATAAAACTTCCAAACTATTGATACCAGATTCCCCTGCTATTCATTATTTGCTGGCTGGATAGCAGACTTTGAAATAAAATTTCCTGTTGATTTTCCTAATGCCTTCGGGAAACATGAGCTGTATACTTTTTTGCCTGCGTGTATTTTTTGACATTTATTGTCAGAAGAAAGCAGTCCCGCAGCACTGCAAATGGGCCTGACTTGCCATTGAGGAACACCAGTGGTAGAGGAGAGAAAAGCTCAAGTTCAAGCATACAGGAGGGCACCGGAGTGTAATGAAGGCAATGATGTGTTGTGGTATTCCACTGAGAAAAGGCATTTTATTATTTTGTTCTTCAGCGTCGTCTTCTCTGTCATTCCGTGGTAAAATTTGCCTTACAGAAATATTTGAACATGGGCTTAAATATTAAAAGAGTCATTTTTGCCTCGCAGAGATATCTGATGGGGTCACTCAGGATGTGCTGGCAAACAGGATGTCAGATCCATAAAATTGTAACAATTATTATTATGCCATCTTTATTTTCCTGTGTGATTCTCAATTCAAGCCTGTCTTTCACGTTGCCAAGCGAATGGTGACAGGCAAAGCTTTTCTCGAAGGCATTCTCAAGATGGCTTTTGCTTTATCTTAGCATCTCTGCAAAGCTCTGCTATTATTAGGTCTTTCTAATGCCTCGGTTAAAGCCTCAGAGATTATTCTTCTACTTTATACTCCAATAGCCTCTTCATTCATGATGTTTAGTTAGACTAAATATTTGCCCGAAGGACAGGCTGTGCAGTGACTATGGAGATATTCCCAGCATGTGACTAGAGCCTTTTTGGGTTTGTTTTCTGCCTTAATACTGTGAACAGAAAAAGAGAAATAATAATCTGAAAGCTAAAAAAGGAAAATTCATGTAGGCTGCTTATACCTGTCAGACTAATCTAATGTCCAGACATTCCCTTCAGCCTTCAACATGTTTATCTGGGGGAATTCATTATGTGAAGCTTCCTGTATTGCTCTGTGAATGACGGTTGGATGAAACACCAGGTTTAAGCGCATGGGGTTTAAATGCAGAGCTAGGATTTGTTGGTCCTTGCTGCAGTAATGTAGACACAACATAGACACATAAGAAGGTAAAAGGATCTCTCTCCCTGTCTCTCTCCACAGATTATATCCCTTTAACATTGAAAGAGATCAAGAAGATGGCGGTGGTGTTTCCTGTTGTGGTTTCCAGTACATCCCACCAGCACGCTCTTTGCTCTTAACCATGAGCCTTTGTGTCAGCAATTGCTTTTCCTCCAGTAATTTGTTTGTCAGGACTTTCCCTTTGCTCTTTCCACTTCACACAGCTCTGCTCTCCCTCACACGCAAAGGTAGCTTTAATTTTAAAGATCTTGGGAAACAAACATCATCATGTTTTCCTTTTCTTGTCAAAATGCACTTGAGCTACCTTAAACCCTGCAGATGGTGACAATACGTGCTCTGATCAGGTGGAAGTAGATTTAAACTAATTATGGAGAACTGAAAGCCTCTGTGTCTGTGGTGCTGCCAGCTTTCACTTCTCTTTCTCCTGCAGCTAGAAATTGTCTGAGATCAGCTCCAAAGAGAAGATCTGCTCTTCTGAAGTCTCGGTTATGCTAAAAGCTGTGTCTGAACTCTGGCCATCTGCATTTCCTCCTCCTCACTCTAACTCCTCCCAACCTATGGGACATCCATGAGGTGTCTCAGCAGCCCTCCAGCCAAACAGTCCATTTGTTCCCTCGAACTGCAGGATTGTGCTCACAACGTCCTTCTGCCAACAAAGAGCAACCACAGTTCTAGTGATAAAATCTGGGAACAGTCTTTTAATCTTTCTTTGTTTCAAGGGTTTCCAATAGTTACAGCATCCCTTTAAATGCTCTCATTTGTGATGGCAGCCAACAGCTGAGTGTTTCCTTAGGACCTGTCCTCCAAGTCCTTGTAAGAGCTATTTTCTTCCCAGGATTGCACGAGGAGTCTGTCTTCTCTTTCACAGGCACTTCAGAATGACAGAAACTGCTTTTCAAGCTCTTAGTGGACACTGTCCCTGGCCTAGGAGAACGATCAGAAATGCACTCTAATGGCTGTGAGTAGCACAGATATATCTGAGACCCAGCGCTGCCCTGGGAGTGCTGCTACATGTCCATCAGCAATTTCTCGTGTCACTGAGTTCCACTATTTTTGTTCCTCAGGCTTCTGTTTCATTTCTCAGAAGAATTCAGTCCAACAGCTGCAATACAAAGTTTTTTTTTTCCTGTAGGAAAACATCTCCTGCCATTTGTTTTTATTTATTTTATTATTCTCTGTGCGCGCGTGTGTGTGTGGTTTTGTGTTTTGTCTTTTCTAGGTCAGGGCAGTAGCAGCAGCAGACATTTCTGCTATAAAAACTCTCTGCATGTGGTTAGTGCTGCAGGTCAGCACTGTGAAAAGGTAAGAGAAACAGGAATCCTGCTAAGAACCAACTCTCATTTAATGGTCCCTGTAGAGAAGGCCCTGTGCCTTACCTCAGGTAAAGCACAGTGATTTTAGTGCCTGTTTCCCCATTTTTCAGAATGGATTCAGACTCCAATCCTTATGGCTTCTTGGGTCTGCTTTTAATTACCAGGGAGGTTAAAGGAGGCCATTCTATGATTCTATGAGTGTAAATGTAGCTGAAAACTTCTCCCTGGGTGAGCCTGACATGAGGATTGCTGCTGCCTGACTCCTCAGCTCATTTCTCCCTCCTCTCTCACTGTGACATTGGTCCCAGTTGCCCATTATTTGGGATGGGGACAGTTCTGCAGTTCACAAGTGGACACAGAAGCACAGAGGAGAGGCAGGAATGGCTTAAGAGATGGTCTCTCCCACCTGCAGCACCAAGATCAAGTTTAAACACAGACCTTAGCCTTACTATTCCAGTATGACTTGACTTTTCATTATAGTTGCTCCAAGGCTAATCTCAGGATAATAACCTTCCATCGTACAAGCTACCCATTTAACATCTTCTCACTGCTTTGATGAAGGGGTATAACTGTGTAGCCAACCTAAATTCATTTGAAAGAGTTAGAAAAAATACTGATCTCATTCATCTATCTATGGAACTATGAATACCAGTTCCATCCATTATTTATACATTCATTTTTTTCATTCTAAACCAAAACATACACCATTGCTTTTGTTTACTGCTGGCTGCAAGCTTTACTCATGAAGTGCCACATTCTCAGCATTTCTGCATCCTATCTTTTAAATAAACACCTACAATTCTACAACCATCTATCCTTCTAAGGAAGCTCTTACACTTTCTTATGATCACCAGTTTTGTTGTATTGCTGCTCTCTCACACTGCATCATCATGCAATTTAACAGAATATTTTTCATGAAATGAATATACAATATATACAATACATTTGAATGTTATGCATATCAATATTTATAATTTCCTAGGGAAAAATGCTGCTTTGTTGTGGTTTTTTTTTTGTTTGTTTATTTGTTTTAAGCAGAGTTTACTTTCATATCTCTCCTTATTCATGGAAAACATGAAGATGAAAAATAGTTCAGGCTGAACATTTTGTTGAAAGCTTTCCTCCTAAAATCCTACATTACATTATTTTACACAATGAAAAGATTTTACACAACCAGTCTGAAACAGGAAAAGGCAACAGAACGGAAGATTAATTTTGAAATACATTTGTTTATGGTAAATAGCAATGTAAACAAATTGCTAATACATCTTTGATGGAGCTTTCAGGTGGGACGTCGACCTGTTCATAACTGCAATATACTCAGAAGGTAAAAGTTAATTCTTTTTGCTATTAAAATATCAGTGGAATCAAAACTTTCTAGGAATTGCGATGTGTTCTTTGATATTTTTCCAGGTTTGATCTCAAGAGAAGGGGCGCTTTTAAAACTTGCTATGCTTTTGATTCCGTAGGCTCAGAGTTTCTTGGCATGCTTTGTTTTATTCAACCGGAAGGTGTTTGGTCTGAGTTTGTTTTACATTCATTCAAACGCTTAAAAAACCTTTTAGACATCTGAGACTTCTTTTTTAAACTTACCATTTCCAAATAAAATACAGTTGAGATTTCCAAAAAGAACTCTTTACATGAATAACTTCATTTCAGATCAGTTACTGAGGTTACGGGCTGAAGTATTTCTAAGGAGCCTCTCCAGAAGAAAAACAGCCACTTCTGCATAAATACTGAAGTCATCCTGCCACAAAAATAAATCTAAAAGGTCTTTGAGAGCTACTACTTTGCGTTGCCAAATGAACAGTACAATTTTGTGCGGCAATTACTTTTGTAAATGAATTTTATAGATAATTACAGACTATATTGTCTATGTATTTTATCTAAATGCTGCCCAAGTATTTCGGAAGCTGGAAGCATGGCGTTGTGTCTACATTTGTAAAACCTTTTGTTGTGAGCCCTGGATATCAGCATAGGTGGCCACTGAGGGCATCTTCAGAACTGACAGCTAGGCAGAGATACGTGGATGCTTTGGCTGAGGCCACTGACCCAGCTGGCGCAGTGCTGTAGGATGCGCTGTCTGCCTTGAAGGATGTGAAAAGGCCACTGGCTGTCCACCCAGCTGGTGCCTGGTTTTCCAGGCACAAAATCTGATTAGAAACCCGTATTTTGCCAGGATTTGTCATAGAAAAGATTTGAAAGACAAGAGTGCCGTATACCGATTAAATGACGTCTTTCTAAAAATACCAAACCAGCAGACTTACTTTCCAAAGACTCGCACATCTACGCTCTTAGGATGCCAAAGCAGATAACTAACTACATTCTCCTGTCATTTAAATGTTTAATTGATGTTCTATTTTAGGTTTGCTTAAAAAATAGAGAGAGAGAGAGACACAGGCAAGTCTATCTAGATCCAAAAATAGCAGTTCTGCTGACCTGCTTATCCATTTCTCTTTGTCTCATACAAAATGCAACACAGGAGGAAAACAACATTTACAAATGCATTAGAGAACCTCTTAACTTTTTGAAAAGCATTTCAAAGGTTAATCAATGTGTTTAATTTTGGGTTAGGCAGATTTATTTCTTTATTTCAGGAAGTTGTCAGCTGGTAATTAGCCAGTCAATGCACTGTTAGACATGGAAAATACCTAAATGGATAAAATCAGGTGAAAATCTGTATAAAATATCACATACAAATGTACGAAATCTGAATAATAAGCAAGAAATTTCTAAAAACATATAATAAAATACATTTCTCTGTACAGTTTATATAAGGTGTGGATGACAATACCCTAAATATGTGACTTCATTTGGCACAGACCCAGAACAGAAGACGAATTTGTGTTTGTGTTCACAATCTCAGTTCTGCTTGAGAGTGAAACTGAGTGTAAATGGGCTGCAGTCAAGCTCTCCTATGCACTTGGACCCTACCTTCCCTGCACATGGCTTTGTACTCAAATGTTTTCTTTTTCTATTGCCATGCTTATTACTTCTGAGTAGTCATTTTCCAGAGGGAGGCCGGGGTGACCATGCAGGCAGGCTGATGATGACTGGCCTGGGGGCCATGCAGGTTTGGAAGACTGAATGCCACAGAGATTTTCTTCTGATAGTTTGCTGGCTTTCCTCAGAATTTCTTCTATATTGAATTATCTTGATTAGCAACTTCCTATGAAAGAAGCATTCATCAGAATTTCTCTGACGTATTCATGTCCGTGAAGAATTTTGTTGCCTGAAGTAAAAAATCCTTTGGGCTTATAACTTCCCCTTTCCTTTCTACAGGAATGAAAATGATGCTCTGTGTCAATTAGAATGTATTCCTGCCTTAATACCACTTAAGGAAAGCATAAGTGCCTGGCTTTACTTGGAAAGTGGTTATGCTAATTATCTTAAATTTGCAAGAATTTGACTCAATAGAAACAACTTGACATTTAGTTTGAAAGGTCTAAATGTTTCTGTACAGTTCAGATAACAACCTTGCTGGTAAGATACTCTTTTCTTCTTTTTTCCCTTTTCTTTTTCTTTTTTCCCCAAATGACACTACAAATACAGGAAAATAATTTGCAAATGTTTACCTAAAATAAAATGACTTACTTTCAGGTCTATCAGCACAGCTCACACAGATCCTGCTTGCATACAGTCCCAGGCAATGAAGTCTGCCACAGAAGTTGGGTTATTTGCTTTTCTTGAATCCTCCCTGGCTTTACATGCTTTCAAATCTCTTCTAATCCTTGCTGAAGGGCAGAGCTAATTAACCCGAGAACAGTGCTACGCTACTGCTTTTGCAAACGACGACGACATACCTGCACAACACTGAGCCCTGTCTGTAGATGTATCAGGTAGCTCAGGGAAAAAATATGTTTGAGGTGGCACAAAGCCACCTTTCTGTGACACACAAAGGATAGTTCTCCTGCTGCAAGGCATCAGAGCCATCCAGTTTGCTGCGCTGTGCCTGCAACATCTGATTGATAGCAAACATTACGAATTTATTTACTTCCATGCTTTATATTTACAAAAGCACACTAGTTCATCAAGACATTCATGGGCCTGTCTCATTGCTCTGCTTTTCCTTAGCAAGCAAAGTGACACTCGGCATCTCCTCTGTAGTCCAGTTCCCACTTTGCTTTGAAGCAAACAGCTTTGCTTGAAAACTGCTTTGAAGCAATGCTTCCTCTGAAACTCTACAAGTACAACATGTTGACTGCTGGCTTCACTCTTCATTTTTTTAATTCCCAGAGTTAGAAACTGATGATTTAATGAAAGTTTAAGCTTGATGGGTTGTAGCATGCTACACCCTTCCTCTTAGCTGTGAATCCAAGATAATCACTGTGATTTGGGTCCACTGAGCAGATCCATCAACTGCATAGCATGACAAGTTGCTGCTGGTTTCGCTTTTGGATATTAATTGAAATAGACTGCTAACAGCCATTGCTGTGGGGTCTTTGTTTTCCTTTGTTTTCGTACTATACCTAAAAAAAAGGGATTGTTTTACTCCTCATCTTATGGCAGGGCAGAGCAGGAGCTGGGAACCCGGGTGGGGCAGGGGCTTGCTCCAGGACCAACGCACCCAGGGGCTGTCCTGGGCTATAGGGTAGCCCCTGAGGGGCTGCTCAGAGCCAGAGTCATTATAACCCTCACGTTAGGAAGTCATGACTATGACCATCTGTCTTTCCAGATGCTACTGAGTTCACCTTTTCTGTTTCAGATTTTTAATTTAAATCGTTTTTTGAGTCATTCTGGGTGAGCTAAAACATTCTCATGAATCAGTGCTATCTATCTACTTGTACACAGACTGTCACTACACCTGGTTAAACATAACCTGGAGTTGTTGGGTAGCTAGTTACAAATACACGTTTAAGTTTTCTATTAGCATTTTTAGAGGAAACCAAGTGACAAGCTGACTAAAGAGTGAATCATTAAGTGTTAGTGGTGCAGACCTTACTCTGACCCAAAACTGCAGCATTTGAACATATGGTGTAATGACAATGTATTCCAAACCACAGTTCTCAGCAGCAGTTTGTAACAGAGTGGCATGACTACACCTATCACTGAGTGCCACTAAGGAGCAAGCAGTTTGCACATCTTTCACCGCACATTACTAGCTCTATCTACTCATGGCATCTTTTGTCATTGTTGTTGTTTGTTTGCTTGTTGGTTTGTATTGTTTGTTTGGTTTTGCAGTTCTTCATGTATTTAGGAAAAAAACAGTTCTCAGAACAATGGTAAAGAAGACTCTCTCATGTTATGTAGGGTTGCCCCATTATTCCCTACAGAATAAAAGAGCGTAACTTCTACCATTGCTGAAACTGATACATCCACTAAAGCAATGCTGCTTGTTTTTATTATAGTCATTACACTCCTAGAATATATCTAATAATAGAAAGGGCATATGATTGCGATTAATGTTAATTAAGAAAATTGTAAATGACCCAACAGCATGAAAGGGAAACATTTTACAAGGCTAAAGCAGCAACAGAAAAGCTGTTTTAGTAAATACCCAAGGTTCCATAGCTCGAAGTTCCCTGGCCAGCAGGCCTGTGGCAAACAGGATTATGTTGATACTGTCAGGAAACTCCATTTCTCACAGCAGCTCACCTTCAGCACATTAAAATATGATAGAAACTGTATTTCTGTTATCTAAACCACTGATTGCTTGAGCTACGAATGAGTAGATCACTCTATGCGTGTTCTTTAACCCAAATCAACTACAGTCAGCCATTGTAAGAGAAAGGATATAAGGCTCAAAAGGCTTTTAATATTATCCAAAACATTTGTCCTCTGCTCCAGTATTCTTATCCTGCTTTTGAAAGGAGTGAACTCTATTTCTGCACCAAAGGCTGCTTTCAAGTGCATCACCAGAGCGGCATTGCCTGATGATAACAAGCACTGGTGACAGCAGCTAGGCCTGTATCTAAAGGAAATTTGGCATCCTGTCTTGACTAAGGAGAGATAAAAGGGCACTTTCTAGATATGGTTGTTCAAGAAGAAGAATCTTTTGGGTACCCAACAGTACAAATTATATTACCAGTGGATAGTTGCAGTGATTGGGAAATGTAACCATTTCCTCCTCTTAAAAAATCCTCCCTTGAATATTACATCATTCCATTTTATCTGGACTGAGATTAAAGAAGACTCTACGTATGAAGTAAAAGAGATGGGAATCAATAAGGTCGTTCTACCACAGGTAGGGCTTAAAGAAATTGTTTAAACAAAAAGTGATCGTTGCAAAAGTGCCTGCAGAGCTTTGAAATGATTGGCTTCTTCCCTGAAACAACTAATTCGCCTTTAACCAATTCCTTCTGTGTGTAAGTAAAACAATATAACAGACTCAGTAGGAAGAGAGAATTATTTGTCATCAAATCACCGGTACTTCAGCTTTATTACCTCAAAGACAGAAATAGAAGGCTGCTTTGTAAACACGTTTCTTATGAAGATGGGTTTCCAATGAGTGACGGCAGTTTGTGATCAGATTTAATCTTACACAGACTTTTTGCAAAATACATGCAGTGCTATGGTGTTGAACAAAGCAGGACTTCTCTTTATGACAGACAAGAGGTCTGTCCCAAGGAGGACACTCAGGGAACCAGGCTGTGCTTTGAGAAGAACTCACAAGAAAGTGTTTTTAATAAAGCACTTAAGGATGTGTTGTGCTGTAGGCCAAAAAAGAAAAAGAAGAAAGAAAAAAAGAACAAAAAAAAACCAACAAAAAGCAAAACAAACATCTTTAAAAAGTAATAAACTGAGGAACTGCCAGTTCAGGAATGCAGCTGATTTTCCACCTCCACAAATGTCAAGAGGCGTATCGGTGTGACATACAGTCAGACTCCCGAAGATGGCATATGGTGGAGTTAATAAAGATACTGAATGTAACGTGGGGAAGAATTTAAACACTTTCAGATTGCAGCCTAGAAGTTTTAAGACAGCAGCACTCCTTCTTGGGGCACAATACACGCTGTGTAGAACAGCTGTGCTTTGAGTGCACTGAGAATTGCAGGATTAGGCAGAACAGACTGCAGCTCCGCATCTGTAGATTGGACTTACAATACTTCAAGTAGTGGAAATAAAAACTGTGAAGACTGTAATGGGAGAAAACTCAAAGGAGCAGAACGTTCTGAAGAGCAGCACGACTGAAGAGTACCCTCAGACCGAAAACATACAGCTGCACCCTGGCCTGCAAAGCCAAGAAATGAAGGCATCCAAAGGAGAGGGAATAGCTTCAGAAAGATTTCCTGGTTGTGAGGCATTATTGCTTTGCAAAGTAAATGCCCTTCCGTCCAGGAGTTCTGTAATAATAATCTGAAGCAGCAGCCTGGTGGATTGTATGCAGTACGCATCACAGCCTGGGAGAATATAGGATCATTTGCAAAGGTTTTTAAGAAGAGGTCCATTGTGTAGGGATGATAGGAAGGAAAAAGGCATGTATTTCCTTCCCACCTCTTTTTCTCTTCCTGTCTCAACTGTTTTTGTTTGCATTTCCACTTAAAAACTTTTTTCTTTTTTTAATTTGTGCTATAAAAAATGCCTTTGATAAAAATACTCCAATATTAAATACGTCTCTCTCTCTTTTCAGTTTTGGTACACAACAGTTTTACGTATTCCACGAGTTCATCTCTCACGTGGCTCGTCAGTAGAAAACCACTCAAAGATAATAGAAGTAAAAAGCAAAGGCATTCTTCAGCTTCATAAAAAGTATCCCAAGGAGTAAAGCAGTGGAACAAACCCCTGCAATACACACACAGCCAGGCTCTCCTGCAGTTTTTTTTTTCTCCAGAAGCACCAGCTGTTTTTTGCATGCTAGCATAAGGGACATATTTGCAGATGCAGTTTATGGGAGTTCTGTTTATGCACTGGGTGGGGATTGACAGTTAATTTTAATTAACGTGGCAACACCAAGTTCAAAGAAGATGGGAAAATTGTAAATCTCCTCAGACCGCTGCCGCCTGTGTCTGTGGGTGCAGAAAAGGGCTGCACGGAATTTTCCACATCAACATTTTTACTGAGTTGTACACGCCGCAATCATTTCTCCTCCCCTATTTTACAAGGAACCTCCTGATTTAGCAGGCCTTTAATTACGTTCTTGTGCCTTCCATTCTTTGGTGTGTCTCCATAGCATTTCTGTAAATCGGAGAAATACCGCTGTTGTCATTTCGGGTGACAGTTCATCGAGAAGAGCCTGTGACAGAGCAGGCACC
>PPHD01023795.1:0-12346 GCA_002909625.1 Bambusicola thoracicus
ATTTGCAAGAAAAGGTGTTCCCTTACGATATCGATCTTAGCTCGGGGAGAGAGAGGGGTGGTTTGTTGTTTTTTTTTTCCAGCTTCTTGCAATTGCTTTTCATCTACACTGGAATTTAGTGTAAGTCATTAAATGGTTTGGTACCCAGCGTGGCTCCTCTTTCTGCCAATCAAGTAAGCGATCAGGACAATCAGAACCAGACCGGCAAGGGCTGCACCAACTATTATAGGGATCAGCATGTTGTTTTCATCCAGCTGACATTCTTCCACTGAAGAGAGAGAAAGAGTTATGTTAGGCACCAGTCCAGGTACCTAACCAGGCAGACACCTCCCTCCAGCTGTTTTGCTTTAACCACAGTCACAAAGAACAGCACTAACCAGAGCACCAAGGGACTTCCCAGACCTCTTCCCCCCTCTCACACAACTGTCTGAACACTGTTAGGAAGGAAAGTTAATGCCCCTCCTTAACTCATTATAACGAGTCCCAGTTATGAGTCCCAGCCACTTTTTACATACTTATCACACTAGCCTCAATTCAATCACCTTATCAACCCCCACAGCACCTGCAATACAGCACACTAAACACCACACTTCATTCCTTGACTACAGACTTAGGTTTCTATTAGACTGCAGTTCCCTCCACCCCCGTATCAAAATGTAGACCTCTTACCTGCCCCAAACTTGTCTCCATCAACCTTGAAAGCCTGGACCTGGACATTAAATACATTGAGAAGGGCTTTGTCTGTGACCTGGAAATTCTCCTCTGCACTGCACTTGTAGGAGTTCCCCACCGTAGCTCTCAGTTCACTCATGCTGTCATTCGATGCTTCAAACGTTGGAGCTGTATAAGAGAAAGTCTTATTAAAGATTCCTGAAAAGCAGAAGCTGGGAGCTCACCGAGCTTTGAATTCCAAAGACATTCCTCCCCAACATTTCTAATGTGTTCCTTAACGCAGGCAACCCTTAATATTCAAGGAAGTGGTCACTGAAAGTACACTTAAAAAGTCCCTACCTTTTGCTTCAGAAGGCAGAGTTGTGCTGACATTCACACCTTGCAGGAAGAATTTCTCACTACTTGCATTCTTTTAAACAAAGAAAAAGAGACCAGTAGTTTTCATTGAAAATAATGCTGTTCAACACAACCTTTGTCACAGGCTATTCCTCTGCTACACCACAATTGTTCCCAGCTTGGGTAAAAAAAACTTTACAGGTTCAGCAATCCAAAGGAAAGAAATTCCTGTTCCAAGCAGAATGTGTATATATGCCTTCCTTATAAGAGTTACTAAAAATTAAATCCTCTGTATCGCAGTATTAAAACCAAAGTCATGACTCATTCCCCTTCCCATAGTTGGCTCTTTTTGCTACAGGAATTGTCCAGATTAATAAACCCACATCAAAAATACTGCAGAGACCTTACACGCTTTGTGTAGAGATCCTTACCAATACAAAGTGGAAGGTGATCTTTGTTTTCTCAAAAGCCAGATTCAAGAAGGCAGATGTACTCTCACACGTCCCAGAAGCACTTGTATTATGTGGTATGAAATTCAGCAGATCTAACCCAATCTATGAGAAAAGAGGACCAATTACTATATCTATTCTTTAAGAAGCTAATATACTACTACACCATTGGGAAACTTCTAGTTTGCTTGCACTCACATGTATACAATGCTGTATCGACCTATATATTATAAGGGCAAAAGGGCAGATATGCACGCAAGTTACACCTGGGATAGTTTCTGCTAGAGCTGCTGGGCTGGCACAAAGAAAGAACAACAGGCATCTCTGCATTCCTGCTGAAGCTCCCCGCAGCCCCAGCTGCTGCTTTCTCCATGCTAAACTTCTTTGCTTCTAGCAGCACAGGGGAAACATCAGTTACCACCACTGCAGAGGGAGCAACAAGCTACAGAATACTGCCTTTAAGGGTGGTCACCTCGCAAGTCTCCTCCACACAAAATGCTTTAGCTTTGCTCACAGTAAATGATGTTATATTGGCCTGCATCTGCAGACAACTACAGATTAAATGCACTTGCTAAACACCCAAACAAATCATCAGTAGCTCTTAGACATTAGCTAAACCTCTTGTGACTTTGGAAAATCAATTTTACCACCTCCTCGGTGGTTGATAGATCAGCTACCAGCCAGTCCAGCCGTGTGGGAATGCCACGCAACAGGAAGCAGCTCAGGGAACATGGCACCACATGGCTTAAACACAGTTGCCAACATAGCTATCTACTGTATGGCCACACATCAGCTGGGATCCAACTTAAATTTACAGCCTTCGTTTGCCCACAGTCACCCAACATCAACTCAGATTAAGCCACAGGATAGGGAAAAAGCTCACCACAGAAGCTCTATACAGTAAACACGTAGGTTTACTGAGAATTGGTTGTTGTTTCCTATCCCCGGGATTATGGCTCATAACTTTTCCTTACCTGCTAATGGGAAACAGGTTTGTACACAAGACTGGCAAGCCAGGCTTTGTAGCATCAGCGGAATCATAGAGCCTACACCAAGGCTGCAATTTACGCAATCCATGCGGCACTTTTACCATTCAAATTAAATTAGTTCTTGAAACTAAGTAACTCTGAATCATAGAACTGCTTGGGCTGGAAGGGACCTTAAAGCCCATCCAGTTCTAACACTCCTCTGTGGGCAGGGCTGCCATCCACTACACTACATTATTACAGTTGAGTCAAATATTCTTTGGTATCAGCTGGAAGTTAAAGAAGTAATTTTCAGGCAGTTCTGAGTCCCCTAAAATTTTGTCAAGTCTGTCTGGCTTTACAACGGCAATTATCTTTCCTTCTAACATTGCTTCACTGTTTTCATTTCGGCACCTCAGGCTGAATTCCTCTATTTAACAGTTCAGATACCTTGTTTAGATGGAATCTATGATGTAGGATCCACCTGGTCATATTTTATAATTCTTACTGCCCCTGTGGAATGGCCATGTACACTCACTGGGTTTGACAGACAAGTTTAGTACTCTTACTGAAGAAAAAAAAAGTCTTTAATGACCTCTTTCAGCACTACTGAGTTTAACTAAGACCCCACTGTAAGCTAAGCTATTTAAATACAGAACAATCATGGATAAACTCTATGAAGAAACACACAAGCAAAAAAATGTTTAGTAGAAAAAAAAATACCCTGTAATAATTTGGCAAGTCTTCTCTAAAGAATCTGAAGGTTTTGGAGAAAAATGTACCTTTTCATCTTTTTTTAGATAGGTGATGTTAAGCTGTAACCCCATGGAGGCAAGGACACAGGTTCCATTTGCACCAGTCACGTTGTATTTACCAACTGCAGGGCTTGAGGGTGCTGCAGTTGGTGCTGGGCGAGTTGTTGGAACGTGGCTAGTTGTGTGTTTTGGAGTTGTTGGTGCTACAGTGGTAGTAGAGACCATATCTTCCCTACATTCTGTCTCTGGAAAGAAAGGAAAACATACAGTCATCACCAAACAGTTACAGAATTATCTGCCTTTCTTATCCTTGAGGGAGAGGAGGACAGTTTCAAGTAGCTTTTCCTAAGTTAATAAAAGATGACAATAACAAAAACATTACTTGAACTCTTGTTCCTAAGTTTAATAGTCTCTTAAAACTTGGCATATGAAAATAATACCTCTGCTGTTATTTACAGAAGTTCATGGTGCCTGCATCTGCTTTTATTGATATTTATCATTTTACTTCACAATCAAATCAGTACAAACAAGAGACTCCACGCTGACAGAGCCAGAGCCATTCCTGCTGTCTGCTCACTGCAAGGCTTCAAGGACTCCCCCTGTTGGACATCCTAGGCAGTCGCGTGCCAGAAGCAGAGGAGTAATTCTCATGCCCAGTATTAAAAGCAGCCTCCCAGGGGTGTGTTGTTCTCATTCCCCTCTATACACTACCAAGAACCCTACTTCTTCATTGTCTCAATACTCACAGTAACATAAGAATACTATACTGGACCTGTCGAGTTCTCACAGCAATGCTGTGACACTTCCATCTCCAATGTGATTGCAAGACACTGTTCCTGATGGCAAGGGTTCTCCTGTACCCTTTCCATTTGGGTTTCATGTCCATCCTCTCTGCACTCCCGTATTTACAGCTACCTACCACCTGAAGGGCAGGGCTGAGCAAAGATGACTGCCTGACTTCTCACTCAGTTTCAGCACCAGCTTTCACAGTAAAAAGAGAGAGGCAGAACAGTGGCTTCAGTTGCCAGAGTATTCACAAATACCTGGCAGCAAGAGCTGAGCTTGTTGTGGATAGCCAAGAACCTTCCTGCATTGAGGATCTAAGCCAAAACCAAAGGTCATAGCAAAGACATTACTGTAGCACAGGCTTCCCTGTTCCAAGCTAAGGTCATCTCCCTGTTTTAGGGATAACAACTTGCAACTTTATAAGGATGACAGTAAATGCAGCAGCCTCACAGTCCACACCTACCTTGCAGATAATGGGTAAGTAATGAATAGCCTCTGTACTTCAAAAGCAACTTAGCTTTTGATTATGACTCAGAAAGAACTCTAAATACAGCTTAACCACATATTGTGAACTCATACAAAGTCCGTCACTGCACAACTCACCTACTCCATTTTCTACTCTATTTGTGGAAGGGGGAAGAGCAGAGAGAAGGTGGATGAATGGAGGAGCGACCCTACTTCCTGTCAGTTCATTTGGATACTGTTCAGGTCCCAGAATGTAGTGATGTCCTAACAAATAAACCAGGCAGCCAGTTTAAATGCTACTTCAATGGACAATTTCCCCCTGCCTGCAAAGCCTCAACGTATACAGCCTCCTACTGAAGTTGGCAGAGATGGACTTCAAGCGGTAGTTTGTTCTAGGTGGAATTTTGATATGGTGTTTTTACTGAACTTACAGCATAGCTCCTACTAGCTCTGCAGAACAGATGTGGAGGCAAGATGCTCTTGTCTTCTTCTGACAGTTACAGGAAAGCAGCTGACAATTCTACCGACAGATAAAATTGAAGCCCTCTTTTGTCAGAACTGAGAATCACTGCAGCAACCTCAGTCATTAACTTGTAGATACGCTGCCAGAAGTACCTACTACTATTAACAGATGCACTGACTACTGACTCTACTTCCTTTCAGTGATCACTGCTCAGATCACCAGCAGAAATACCCTCTAATGAAAGAGCTGCAGGTAAACAAAAGAAGTTAAAGGAGAACTCCAGATTGCAAGTTGATCAATAATGAGCTGTCAAAAGGGATGAGGAAGTCTCAAGCCTGAGAGTGGAAAGACGGAACTGATCTGGAAAGAACAAGTTGTTTTCAGGATCAAGATAATTAAGAATGATAAAGTAAGAACTCTATCTGAATTAAAAATAAGCAATGGAGATAGCTCATTATGCAGTAAGAATGGAAAACCTACAGTCTCAGGAAATTAATAGAAAATAAGGGAAGATGTTAATTAAAAGAAAAAACTGAGCACAGTAGTGTGGATAACAGCAATGTGGAAGTGAAAAAAAAAACCACCACAAAGCCAGAAGCATGAACAAAAACCAAACAGTATCACCAGATCATGAAATCATGAAGATTTCCCAACATCGATAGTTTCATCAAGACAGCGATACCACCAGACAGAAAAAAGCTAAAAAAAAAAAAAAAGGAAGTAACCAGGGACAAAAAGTAAAGCGAATGTTGAGGACCTTGTGGTCCATAAGGAACACCCACCCGAAATCATGCAATACTGCCTTACAGTTTAACTGAAGGACTGTAAGAATAGACGATAAACAGGTGGTGCTGAATAGGCAGAGATTTTATTGAAGTTCTGTAGAAGTAGCTTTGCCCAACATCAAGGCTTGTGTTAAAGCCTACACAACCGCTCACATGCTCACCCAGTATGCCTGGATTACTGCACCAACACACTTAAAATTGTGCTGTTCTGAAGACTGGAGTAATAGAACCTATATTTAAATTATAACCATGTTACAACCACAGTTGCGTTGCCAACTAGCTCACTGAAGGGAAAAATCTGATTGAGAGAATGATACACGCTGAAAACTGAGTCAGTAACGTGAGGCAGCTATAAAAAAAGTCAACTCCAGTATTAGCATGCATCAGGCAAAGGATTTTGCAGAGAGACAAGACAAAGTACAAATACTCCTGTAGAAGGCATTTGTGCAATGCATCACTGTATGCCAGCACCAACTACTCTGGTTTTAAGATTCCTTTCAACTTCACAAGTGCACAAATGGGATTAGCAGCATAGGAAAGAAGAGTTCCAAGTCACCCTGAGAAGATGAAGACATCTTACTTGCCCTAACAGAAAGCAAAGACTTAGTGCTCCCTAAAATGCCACGGGCAAACAAGAGCCATGTAACCTGAAGAACACTGCCACAGAAACAGAGCATGAATACACTGTGAAGTAGCCTTGTTTCTACTCATTACAGAAGTGAAACTCTAAAATGCTTTTTAATACAAGCAAATCAGGACAAAAAGTCTTTGGGGACAGTTGAAAGAACGTTTTCACAGCTTGTATAAATCCATCTACAGGAAGTTTTAGGTATCTGTTCCCTACAGACCAATTCACAGCTGTCCTCTACCACCTATCTTCCCCAGAGCACACAGTAACCAGTTCACACTACTTGGGTAGAGAGTAATGCTTCAAAGAGATGAGGTACTCGCCAAACCAGGATCTGGGCCACGTGCCCAGCTGACCTACAGCAGCAGGTGCTTACAGCCAGAAGGGATCACAAGCAGGAGAAACACTCCCTGATGCCTGCACAGAACTCCTGGGAACACAATGCTTGGATCTCTCAGCCATGAATACTGACGTACCCAGAGGAAACCTGAAGCAAGTTCATTCATTCCCGAAGATTCTGCTATCAGCTTCATGTCAACAAATGCCTACATAAGTAGAATTGAGACTTAAAAGTAACACCTATTACTGGAAATATTAGCCCACCGAGCACATTTTCTGTTATGAGATACCTACTGTTTGTACTGAAAGTGCCATTTGTGGGATAGGCTTCCAAAGTAACGTTGCTGAAAGTAATGTTCACATGCCTCATGCGGATGTACTTGGAGTTGATGCATCTGTACTCCGTGCCAATACGTGCCTGCATAACAGATTTTTGTGTCGCTTCCATCACTTTTCCTGTGAAAAGATCACATGGCATTAGTATGCAACTGCTTTTATGGAACCAAATCAGTATTACATCTGCAAGGGTGACGTCATGAGAACAGGAAGTTTTCGGTTTACCTTCAGTTGCATTAGGGAATAAAGTTTCATCAGACAGATTGTAGTGGAAAGCTAGCTCTTCAACTTGGTACTTATCCGGAGTTTTTGAGAAATTCAGGCTTAGCAAATGTCCTGCTCCAAAACTCAATGCTAGAATTGGATGAGATGCGTTACCTTCGCCACACGAGCTGTGTGACTGTGATGTGGCATTTTGGGGAAGAAAGAAGTGCGCAAACTGTAGGGTAAGAAAACAGAACACACAAAGGGGACAACATTACAGCTTTTCCTTACTGCTTTTCAAATAACCTATGAACCTGCTACAAAACATACAAGTGACATTCATATATATTATAAGGTGTCTACTTCCTTACCATTATACACCAAGTAGCATGTTACTGGCACTCAGATTTCTAACAATAATGCTCTCTGAAATTTGAGGCCAAAACCATACATCTTCACAGCACCTCTTAGACTTCCCCCTTAAGCCAGGGCTATGAATTTGCAGGTGCACCCACACCAGCTAAATCAAATCTGGCCAATTCTGGACATGTGAAAGATGGGAGAGTTTTAAGTTTTGCTTCCTGCAGTGCAACCGAGAAAGAACAAAAGCAAATGGCAGTCTGTGCAGTTTGGATGTAATTCTTTGAGTTTAATACATATTGGCAAAGTAACTTGACACCTGAAGACAAACAGCATTCACTAGAAAGTATGACTTTATGGCTTAACAAGAAACAGCCAAAGCATGTTATGAAAGCAGTTACGTCTGAATGCAAACTTGTATAGCACCATCGGTGCTGGAAAATGGACTACGCAGCTGAAATCACACACAGAAAGTATAAGCACTGGCAAAGCAGGTGGATGTTTTAATTTCACATGAACCTGATGACAGGAGTGCCTTAGAAGCACAACCTCAACAAGATTATAGATAATCAGCAATTCCTGCCTAGTAGTGAAGATGCCAAAGTCAGTAAATTGAAAAGCTGAGTATTCGCAAGTAAAGATTCTCAACTTTCCAGTTCAACTCTGTTAACAGACTGCAAGCCTGCAGACATACTGGAATCTACAGAGAGCAGCTAAGGGAGCAGATCACAGGGTATCAGAAGTCTGAAAGCTACGTGCCAGTGGCCATTTCACTTCACATTGAGTCAATCCAAGTAACTCGCAATGATCACATTATCTACTAAAAAGACTGGTAGCATTTGCTTTCATTTACAGTCACGATGAAAGTGGTTTCAGCTACCAACAGGACTTCTGTGGAATTTCAGTCCAAGTTCCACACCTCTGTTATTGTGGTAACTTCAGGCAGCCTGTCCTTTAATTACAGGAAACATCAGTAATAAAGGAGAAGTTGATGCAACATGACTGGAAGAGGGGAATGTTCGCAGAAGCAGTTTTTCAAGCTTAAATATTTGTTCAGAGTTTCAGTAATGCACACTTACAAAAAGACCCCACACACAGTACAAAATACACAAGACAAGAAGGGAGTGCCTCCCATTACCTGCTTTTGCCCACTGCTTTTGTATTCCACTGAGAAGGCTACTGTCAGGTTAGCAATTATGCAGACTCTGCCTGTTGAATCTCTCACATCAAATGAAGAGGAAGCCTGTAAAAAGCCTGTAAGGGTGACAAGTAGTTAAATGGGGGTCATATAAGATTGGATTTTTCAATCCAAGCCAAACGCATCCTGAACAGCAGTTGTGTTTAGAGACTGTAACGACCAAGTTTCCATAGTAGCCCCAACATCAGTAACCAATGGAATATATTTAACACCCCATTTATAAAAGACAAAGCTTCCCAGAGCAAAGCTGTTGACATGCTGAGTCCTCAGAGCATAAGCAAAGCTTGTAACAGGCACATCAGTCACACTGCTCAAGGCAGCAACTCCATGTTCACCCTGCACAGCAATCATTTTGCAAGCTTCAGCCAGAACCAACTTAACACATGAGGTCCTGCAGCCCTACACTGCTCAGCAACCCCTCGAAAAGCCTCTGTTCCTGCTGTACCAAGACACCCAGCTGAATGCAGCAGTTAGTGGGCTTGGACTCACTGCAGATGTTTGGGAGGCACTGCCAAAGGCAGCGTGATGAAGAGTGCCCCACTTGTCAGGAAAGCCTCTCCTGCCTGCCATCACAGTCCCTGCACTTGAGAGGAAGGTGGGGGCCAAGACCTTGACACAGAGGTCATGGCTTCCTGCCTGCTTTGAACTAATCTCAGACGGAGCTGCTGACTAAAGCAGGGCTTCTCCTCTGCTCAGAGCACCAGCACAGCTCACATGCTATTACTGACTGTGCAGGGTAGGACTATGTGGTTGGAGGAGCGCGAGATTGTCCTCCGACAGCAGGATGGACTTGCAGAGGCTGCCACTGACAACCCTCACCTGAGGCACGTGTACCGGCAGAGTGCTGGTTATCCCCAACTTCATCTGCACTTAGAGCCCTATGGACAGTGCTCCCACAGCTGTGTTCAACAGCATCTGCTCAGAGCTCTTCCTTGCAGAGCCTCTTCTTCATCTTCCTGATTGTCTCTGTCCCCACACACCCAAAACAAACCTCACCACAAAAAGCCTGCTCTGTTTTCTGCCAGCGCTTTGTCACCTCACAGCAAACCTGAAAAAAGCAGCTGCAAGACAAACCACTCCATTTATCACAAGCAAATAAGCTTTAAAGAGTCAAACATGCTAATCCATTCAACTGCTGATATAGCAAAAAGATCCAGCAGAGGGATTAGCCATTAGCTGGCTTTCCCACTCTCAAGAGGCTTTTAAAAAAGAACTCTCTCCTAATATCTTGTCTAAATCTACCCTCCTTCATTTTAAAGCCATTTCCCCTCATCCTGTCACTACATGCCCTTATAAAATGTCCCTCCCCAGCTTTCTCCCTTTGGGTACTGGAAGGCTGCTATGGGGTCCCCCCAGAGCCTTCTCTTCTCCAGGCTGAAGAGCCCCAGCTCTCTCAGTCTGTCCTCGTAGGGGAGGTGCTGCAGCCCTCTGATCATCTTCATGGCACTCCTCTGGACCTACTCCAGGAGCTCCACATCCTTCTTACGTAGGGGGTCCCAGAACTGGATGCAGTACTCCAGGTGGGGTCTCAGGAGAGCAGAGCAGAGGGGCAGAATCACCTCCCTCAACCTGCTGGTCACACTTGTCTTGATGCAGCCTAGGATACGGTTGGCGTTCTGGGCTGCAAGCTGCACTGCTGGCTCATGTTGAATCTTTCAGCAACTGACACCCCTAAATCCTTCTCATCAGGGCTGCTCTCAAGCCATTCTCCACCCAACCTGTATCTATGCGTGGGATTGCCCTAACCCACATGCAGGACCTTGCACTTGGCCTTGCTGAACCTCGTAAGGTTGGCATGGGCCCACTTCCCAAGCCTGCCCACGTCTCTCTGGATAGCATCCCTTCTCTCTAGCACATCAACTGCATCACCCAGAGCTTGGTGCCAGCTGCAAACTTGCTGAGGGTGCACTCAATTTCACTGCCACGTCACCTACAAAGACATTAAATGACACCAGCCCCAGCACCGATCCCTGAGGAACACCACTCATCACCGGTCTCCACAGGGACAATGAGCCATTGACCGCAACTCTGAGTGCGACCATCCAGCCAAGCCCTTACCCAGCAACGGTTTCCTTCATCTCCAAGGACAAGAATGCATCTCCCCCCAAAAAGGTGACCAAAACAATTCAGTACAGTAACAGAAATAATTGATGCTCCTCCACACAGCAGTTTCAATTCGCAAAGTTTCCTTCAAGTTGAATTTACATTTGGAACTGCTTACACAGCACCCAAGCAGTTGTTTGCTTAAGAACAGAGCTGCTCACACTTTCTGGAAGTTCTCTAGCACTGCATAGAAAGCAGCATAGAGGCAGAAAACAGCCATCTGTGACTGCTTTGAACTAACGCTACCAATGGGAAATGTGACAGAATGAACATCTCCTGTATGCACGCTGCCTGTTTGATAGCTACTAAAAGACTTGGGTGATTTTAGAGCTAAAAATAAGTAATGGGCAGCAGGAGAACAAAAAGAAACAAAAAGAAAACAAGTCCCAAAGAGAAATGCAGGGGAAAGAAAGGACTGAAACAGCATTAAGGAAACACTGCTGACCAAAAGGAAAATATGAGCCCTGCCCAATCCAGATGATTCAGAGAACAAAAGACAATGCAAAGGTACCACAGAAAGCACTGAGTGGAGCACGGATTCTGGGAATGAACAGCTGACAAATCATTCTCCTTCTCAAGCAAGTTTAGGTAATAGACAATAAGTGGTCTGAGCAAACATTAAAACATTCCACCTGCATAGCTAGTAGATTTTTGCAAGGTTAAGATCACACTGTGATATGAAACCCAGTCTGGGTAGAGTGGAACAAAAGCCATAAGACACCGTTCCCTCCTTAGCACCGTTCAACAGCTGCTGCATGTGCGGTGTCAGAGCAACGAGAGACACACATCAGGCACGAGACAGCAAGCTGACCTCGATGAAGCAGTGAAGTGAGCTGTTTCCCTGCAAGCACGTGGGCATTCATGAACACGGTTAGCAAAGCAAGCACCATGCTGGCAGCACAACGCAGGGCAGGAGAGGAGAGAAACACAGAACAGATTGAGGGAATATGGGAAGCACAGAGGAGCAGATGAAGGCACTGAAGGAAAGAAGCTCCTGCCTACTCTCTGCTCCAGCCAGCCAGCTCAGAGCAGCTCGCAGGGTTTGGGAGGAAAGCAGCTGTTGAGTTTGAGAAGGCTGCTTCAGCACCGACCAATGATTAAGGCATGAATCATCGGCAGCCCACAAATAGTAAGAGCCTACAGTCAAAATGTCAAGAAGACAAAAAAGCAAACTGATGCTGAATCAATCTGTCTTGGGATTATTTCTAATACAGTTACATAAAGTAACATACAATTTTATTACAACGCATCTACAAGTTGGGAATACTGCTTGTACTTCTCACAACAAGGCTGTCATTTGATATGTAATGCAAAACCTGGTACAACCTCCAGCTTCTTCTCTTTGGACTTTGAAAGTTCTTCTTAGTTGACCACAGCACCCTACTCGACCACTACCTGTGCCAGAGCAGCAGCAGCACTTCAGATTCCCACAGCTCAAAGAATCTCAATAGAAGAGGAGCAACGTTTGTGAAGTTCATTATGCGTTCAGCTGGAAATGGTAT
>PPHD01023798.1:0-12344 GCA_002909625.1 Bambusicola thoracicus
AAAAAAAAAAACAACCCTCTGTATTTACACCCTGTTTTTTTTTCTAGCTTCTAGCTTGTAATCATCACAAATCTTGTGTCTGGTGAAATATGTACAAACTTAAAAAAAAAATAAAAAAAATCACTCATTTCACCAGATCTTTTTAAAATAGCTGACCAAGAGAATGTAAGAATTATTTCAGTATTGCAAGAGGGTGTGGGAAATATACCATAGAATTCTGAGCATAAAAAAGGGACAGAATGTCCAAAACAGCATAGGTTATGAGACGTGGAGATAAGGCACTCTACAGGAGGAACTTTATGACAAATATATGACCATTTCAGCTGTTTTATATTGTTATAGGGAGGAAAACCAGCTGTAAATCCAATTCAGAAAGCCAATATATTCCACAAGCTTTGCACCAATAGTAAGCAAACACTCAGCAAACCCTACAACATTCAAATATCTACACCAACTTGGCAACCTCAGGAGTGGGTGAGGGAAAAGCCAAAATCTACTTTAACTTGTAACAACAAATACCAAAATGCCCAAATAATACTTTTTTCCTATAACTTACAATACAGACTTAACACGCTTTTAATAATATGTGTGTCCATAGTTTGGATTAAGTTTGGATTTCTTGAAAACATTATCATGATGTTAGTTGTCATGATTCCTAATTGCTCTCAGGTCTACCAGACCATAGTTATATCAGTCAAGGGTTATTCTGTTCAAATTGTTATATATATAAATAAAAGTATCACAGGAAAATGTGTTGCTTATCAAAATAGCCAGGTTAGTTCCATGGTAACTCATCCACTCTGTGATCCCTGTGCAGTTGATGTAACAGATCATTTGGGCACCTACAGCTGTTATGCTCTTTAGTTTATCTAAAAAGTGTTGACATCAGACCAAGAAATCTCATGTGCAAAATGAACCTTTTTGGAACAAATTCCATTTTCTTTGTCATATTAAAGTTTCATTCAAAGGTAAACAGGAAAACTGGTTTCAAACTTAAAGATTTGTTTTCAATCGTGATATCATGATAGAAAGTTTTGATTTGATCCACTCCTAAGTCTAATAGAATACTACTTCAATTTTTTTGCCCTAAACTGCCCTTATGAACTGTCAACATCAATTCCTTTTTAATCTTATTTTTGACAAAGAAGTAGAAGTATGAGAAACAGGGAAAGTGAAAGACAGAGAAAGGAAGATATATATATTAGGTGAGTGGTAAATGTTCTACTTTCTTAAATGCTGAAGACTAATGTTCTAGAATAAATCCAAATTAATTAACATAGTAAAGGCATTGAAAATTGCTATTGATTTACAAATTCTATATCCTTTTATGAACTATTCAAATTTTGCTTGTCAGTCCATATGTATTTCTATTACAGCCATGAAGCACTGAGCTCCCTCTTGTGACTAGTACCTGAACATTAATCTGATTTTGAGACTACATGTCCTGTATACTCCTGAGGAAAGCAGAACTGTTTCAGATACTCAATCCAACTTGCATTCATTAATGTTTGAAAATGGCAACCATGACTGCTTGTAGAGAAAGCAGACTTAATCTTTCTCTTTTTTTTGGCAATTCACCCTTCATAGAGCTGGCTTTTTAAATACAAATTAAGTGGATCTCCTAAAAAATCTCCATTTTTTTTGGTGCAACTGTTTCTTCATGGAAATTATTAGATCATTCCTTAGTTACTGATGATGCAACAAACCCAACACAGATAGCTGATAATCAGATGAAGACAAAATATAAATTGACCAACTATAGAGCCAGGAAATATAATCTATCAAATCTGACAGCAATTTCCTTTTAGGATTGTAAGGTTGTATTTCTTTATTTACATTTGGTGATACGTAGGGATTTTGGTAAAATGGTTCATTAACATAGGTACAGTCATTCCTATGCGATCTGTGTTGAACACAGTATAGCTTATTCCCAGATGGTATTAAGAATAACATTTATACCAATGTAATTATGAACACAATATGTTTGAAGTAATATATCAATAATAGTCAACTTTCATTTGATCCCGATATATTAATAGGAACATTCTGTATAGAAATTACCCTCAATAAAATCCTGAATATTAGAAAAATTTAGAAATGTACAAAGCAAAATGAATCCTAGTCAATATGTTCTCATACAGCATTCTGGCCTTTAGTATAAATTCTTCAAAACTATATTTCTTGATGGATGAGAAAATATATGCAAGATCTTCCTGTAAAAAGTCTAATTATGTGATCATACCTGGGGAAAAAATATGTATTAACAAAGTAATCTATTGGTTTCCAATAGTTTCCCATCTCTGTCAGTATAAAGAGAACTACAAATTGATAATTTCTTTAATCTTTTTAAATTTGAGACCTGTAGAAGGATACATTTCTTTAATTCTTTCAAGTAAAAAGAGCAACAAATGAATAATAAATATCTTGCTTAACCGAAGTAGATGCAAAAACATTTACTTTCATTCCTTTTGATAATACCAAAACAGTATCGAAACAGACAGTGCCAAAAAATCTAGGGCACCATTTTGAAACTTCCCAATTAATGCAAGTTTCATCATTTGATAATCTGAAAATAGGGTTATGGTTACAATTTTTACCATTACAAAGGACCCAAATCTAGTGATGGATATAAATTCTTCATGTTCTTGGACTACTGAAAGACTACATCTTATAACATCTGATGCATGGGTAAGCATATGTTGCTGAGACAGTGTAGGTGTCTTTGTTAATCTTCTCATCTACAGATACAGCAACAAATTTTTCCAGGCAGGAGAAAAAACAGGCACCCTGAACTCTGTAGTTCTTACAGTAATCTACTGCTGAAGTGGACTGGAGCTTTGAACAGTGTAGGGTTACAGTTTAATGAATGCTGGTTCTTCTGTATAGGAGAAATTCATATGCTTTCATACTCTCTCAGCTTCATTTCCTTCCAAGGCTCATTAATTTTTAAAAGAGCTAGCTTTCTTATCCTTGCTTCCTAGTAGGTGGTGTTGCAGTAGCGTAAATATAACAGTATTTATATTTTTAGCTGGGAGAAAAGGAAAGGAGTATGATAAAGCTCAATTCCTCAGACAAAGAGGTTTAGCTAAGTATCCACATTAAGTCTAAGGAAAATGTCGATAGATTTCATGGTGGTCACTGGGTTGCCTGAATTGGCCACATAATGTTTCTGTTATTGTGCAGCAGGCATGGACACTTGTAACTTCACAAGACCCTAGCAGTTTGGAATCAGATGCTGTGCCTGTCACAGTCTGACCACATAGTGAAGAAAGAACAGATCTTTTTCAGGATCTTGAGTTTATCCACTGGAACTTGACTCTTCCAGCCAAGTGAGGCATGTAATAAATAATGTATTCATTCTGACGTGTTTAAGTTATTGAATGTGGATCTTTTTTTTAATAAAACATTTTCAATCATACAAGAAAAATTGGAAGATTAAATGTTGATGTATTCACCCAAAACATTAGGCAAAAAATGCTTTGCATCTGAAAAATGCTGAAGTAGTTAGATGAAACAAGTGGAAACTGTGACAGTGATGAATGACCCAAATGTCCTGGTAGGAACATAAGCAGAGCGTAGGGTAGTATTTTATCATCTTTCTCTTCAGTTCCTCATCTTTGTAGAACTGTTCTGTCTTGAGTCCTTTCAGATAAGTAAAAAGCATTCTTTCTCCCACTATCCTCTACTTCTTAAGTAGTTCTATACTTTGCCATCTAAGTGATGCAATACATTGATTTGATCTTTACAAAGTAAGCTATTGATCCCGCTACATGGTGTATTTCCTTCACTTCCTTTCTTTGTTCTTTTTGTTCATCCTTTTCCTTCTTAAAAAGACCAACAAAAATTGCAGTGAACAGGGTAAAAATAAGAATACAACCCTCTAATAGATGAGTGGAAGGTCTTTTGAAACCTTCCAAAACACTGGACAAACTTTTATATTTACATTTCCATCCAACTGGGCTAATCTAGTCTCATATCCTTCAACAAATTTATCTGAGAAATATTTCATACACTATTTGATTCAGTGTACAAAAGCAAGAACTCTACATATCCAACTGATACGATCAATCACAAGGTTCCCATTAAATAGTCAAATTTTGCTTGAGAAAAACTAGAGAAGGATTGTAGTACTTTTGTTTGTCTTTACTCTTTTGTGGGTATGGTACTGTGAATGCTTCAGTGTGACACAATATATTGTCAACAGTAATTCTGGAGTGAGTTAGCTCAAGCAAGACAAATTTAATCTGCTGTAGATAATCTTAGGAAACTACTCCTGAACATACTTAGGGAAAGTAAAAAATTATCTCAAATCTCTCAGAGGTTAGTCTTCCTTGAAAGATGCCTGTTAGCTCACATAAAGTCTAAAGTAAGTGTAATTCAAATTTTAATCTTCATAGAATGGATCAGAGCAGCTGTAGACAACCTTTTGTCTTGGTATCGTTAGGAAGGGAGAAGGAAAGCACTTTGCTTCCCACTGTATTCAAGAGTAGGTCAAATGCACACAGGAAATTCTTGTGCCGGTTGAGTGTCCATGAAGCTTTTAAAATATTAGATACAGAACACATTATGGTTGAGGGCTTTTGAAAGACCTGAAAAGCTTCAGTCATTGAAAGACTCATGAAAACGAGTTATGAAACTTATAATAAAAGACCCTGGAAGCTCACTGTTCATCTTAAAGCCATCCCTGAAAGTACCTCTGGTATAACACTGCAGATGTATCACCCAAAAGTCCACATATACTGGAATTTTTCATTTTGTCTTTGCATATAACATTCAAATTTACTTTGTTACTTAGCAGTGTGAAAGGGACTTGCTAAGAAGTAGGTCCAAAAGTTAATTGCTGACAGTGGCTAACCAGAGTAGAAGAGAGGAATTGATTTTTGTCCCCGCTCCATGTGTAATATCAGAGCACACGAGTACTGGAACATATAATTTCCATTGCTAGTGTGAAAGTTACTGAAAGATGCTTGTGTGGGTCCTTCTCCCTTCCTGCTTGTTTATATTGCTCCCTTTTACATAAATAATTTAAACACCAGTTTGCTCAGAGAGAGAGAATGATTCTGTTGCTAAAGCACACAGAAGGCTCTTGGATATAGTCTCTTCAATAACATGTAACTGTGGATGCAATGAAAAGAGAAATTATTATTATTTTGTTTATAATATTTTTTCATAGACTGAGGGGCTCTCTCTGATGTCTGTTTTAGAATATCTTCCAGCTTAGTGGATAGGAATCCTATCAGGGATCTGAAGACAAAGATTCAAGCAGCAGACATGAACATCAGGATCTGAATATTAATGATTCTGTTGCTAAAGCACACAGAAGGCTCTTGGATATAGTCTCTTCAATAACATGTAACTGTGGATGCAATGAAAAGAGAAATTATTATTATTTTGTTTATAATATTTTTTCATAGACTGAGGGGCTCTCTCTGATGTCTGTTTTAGAATATCTTCCAGCTTAGTGGATAGGAATCCTATCAGGGATCTGAAGACAAAGATTCAAGCAGCAGACATGAACATCAGGATCTGAATATTTCAAAAGGCAGGTGGGTGCTCACTATTAGCAGAACAAGGCAACATACAAGATCTGTTTTTCCTCAGTGTTACCTGGCTGATGCATCTAACTCTATGGGAGAGTTCACAGCTGTCAACTCTAACTGAAAGAAGAGCCTCTCCTTTGCCTGAAGCTGGTTGACTAGTTGTTCTCCTTCACATTTCTTTCTGGCTACAGGAGACAGTTTCATGTAATTGCTTTGCAAGTACTAGGAAGTTCATAATTAGGATCCTAACTCTCTGCATTCAGGGCAAAGAAATCCCACATTCCACACAAGTGAATAACAGTAGTTTAATTAAAAATCAGACATTGCAACATCTGCAATCCCCTGTATGCAATTTGGGGCAGACGAAAAACAGGATTTAGAATGACTTGGTTGATTAACTTGAAACTGTAGCTCTGAAAACTGCTTTGATTTTCCTTGAAATTCCTGAAGCATTTGCAGTTCTGCTGCAGTACAAGCAACGAACTGCCCTGGACTAGCATTCAATGATGAGTCAAAGTGTCATCTTCTCAGGAGGATCTTCTCATTCTTCCAAGGTTACTGAATTAGGAGCCCACATGTATTTCTTTCTTCCTGGGCCCCAAATCCTCACATCTGTTTCTGAAGAGCAGCTCAGCTCCAGAAAGTTCTCTTCCCCAGGCTTAAGCTGGGGGCAGCACAGGACCAGGTTCGAGAACCCTGGCATTGGCACTTGGCTCTTCTGCTCCTTGAATAAGCACTATTACTTCCAGTTTATGACATACAGAGTGGGCAGCAGCAGTGACAGTGCCTCCTCTGCCTATATTTTTAAAAGAAAACACTAAGATCTGCACTCTTTAAAAGGATTGAGAGGGGCAGCTACACTCAAGAAAGGACATGCATTTTGGCTGGACAGAAGCAGCTGTTAGTTACTGTGGTAAAGTACCTTAGTTCTGGGAAGAGAAGAAATAACTTGAAGTCACTGAGCTTAGGCAGCTTTTCCTTCAAACTCTATGTTGAAGCATTTATCTCTTCCTACAGATAGTTTGGGAAGTCTAAGTGAATAAGTCTGCATTCTTTTTTTATTTGAGAGCCAGATTACGATTCAGAGATGTATTAAAGCTCATATTCTAATGGAAGTGAGACTGAGATAAGTACTTCAACGCCTGTCTTTATTGAATCTACCCCTTAATTCCAAAGGACATAGAAACACAAAATTCTTTGGTACTTCCTTTTCTTTCCCTCTTTCTTTTCTTAGTAGGATCTGCTCTCCCAGCTGGAGACATACTTCTGAAAGTCTCACCCATAAATGTCCATCTTTGTGGAAAACTCTGTGCAGCAGTATGAGAGGATTTTCAGTTGTGCAAGCCAATCTAAACCGAGTGTGGTAGGGTTCATTCAGAGCACTACCCTTGAGTATATTTTTCAGTAAGTAGGTAAATTAGCCACGCACGCATGCACAGCACAGCTTCTGTCCAAACATTCAGCTGTCATTAAAACCACTGCTGTTATTTAAAAATGTCTAAGCATGCACGATGTGCAGTTTTCAAGGGCTCATAACTCAACCAAATCAAAACCAGTTTTCACCAAAATGCTGCAAGGCTTCTTGATGGAAAAGGTTTCCTTACTGAGTGCCATTGTTTCGAGCTATTTCACCCTGCTTAGGTCTCCAAAAAGGAAAGTCAGAAGAATTTGTATTTGTATAAGAACTTTCACACTCTCATTCAAAATATAGCGCTGAGGATAAGCTTAGCAGGAGTAAGAAGGATTAGGCATTTATGTGGATAATGAGAACATCCATGATTACATCAAGGGGTGAATAGGATGAAAACACTGCAGAGGCAACCCTCCCCGGGAAATTTTTCTAACATTTGTTAAAAATTTTTACAGAAGAAAACCTCCTATAATGGTGTAAACAAAGGAAGAAGGTTAATCAGACATGGATTGAATTAAAGTCACTCACCTAAGTACATTGATTGTGGAGATTAAAAGCACCATCACCTTTCATCTATCGTGTTTACCTCCTAAGCACCCTCTGGCTTTTGTGTGGCATTTTGGTTTCCATGGCCACAGAAGGTTCCTTCCTATAATCAAAAACGACCTCCTGTTATACTGCTCAGCAGGCCATTTCCCCCTTTTATTATTCTTTTCTCTTGCCTTCAGGGAAAGCTTTGTGCGAACAGGACAGAGCACTTGGTTGGTTGGCTGTTGACCTCAGTTGCACACAATGAGCTCTGAGTGCTACCTGAAATGTGTGACAACGAGAGAAGGGTCACTGGCTTAGAGCATTATAAGGGCAGGGACAGGTAACTGCGATGACACTTGTCGAATGTCAGCATTCACCTAGCTCAGGAGTGCCCCATCTGACTGACAGTTGCTTGCTATTTAGTACCTAAAGAGGGAAAATACACAAGTTAATTAATTAATAACCCCATTAAACTTAGAAGATATAAAGGCTAAAAGGAAAGAAGAAAGCATCTGGAGAGGAGGGAGGAAGCATGGGAGGAAATACGTACAAAGTGTATGTCTACTTTTAAGTGCATACCTCACTAGTTTAAAGCCATTTTAACAGCCTACGGGCAAAATTTGTCATGGTATGTGGCTGAGCACTGTGTTTGCTTAAAATGCTTTTGACAATGTGAGGAAAGCCTTTAAGCATTTGATGAAGGTAAGTTGGTTAGCAAGGCTTGGAAGCCAGTTTACAGGTTCCAAGATAATTCCTTGGGATCCAATTAAACTGTTGAATTTCACATTCATTCCATTTTTCTAATGCGTTTAGTTAAGGGGATTTCTCCCACACATACTCCACCCCATGCTCCTAAACCAATGATTTTAAATACAGTTCCGTGTGACTCTTTAGCTCGTTTCTGCCTTTGATTGTTGAAGTGTGTTACCCCTTAATAAATAAATAAATAAATAAATAAATCCCTTTGAGCACATTTTTCTCCCCTGGCTACAGCAACTGAGACATTCAAATCTATATATCATAGTTGAAATAGAAGATTTGTTTTTGACTGTGTAAGTGTGTATGAGCGTAGTGCCTGTGGATAACTGGTAAAGGCAGTATGAAGCTGATAGTTTCTTACACCAAGTGCTTACTGTGTTTCTCAAGTGTCAGCTGTAAGATGCCAAAACACTGAGCAAAACAGGCTGTGAGGGAAACAGAATTCCTCCTGCATTGTACTCTAGGGAAAAACTTAACTGTCAGCACGATCGTACTTTCAACAATACTATCTAACAATGAGCTTAGCTGTTATTCTGATGTATGAATTTGTATGATTAAAAAAAAAAAAAAGCAAAAGTAGGGCATTTCAATAATAACCTTAATGAGAGCATAGCTGATTATGGTATGAAAACCTTTGTATTTCTTAGTGTGGTGACAGACATTTTTTCTGATATTTTCCTTCATGTTAATATTCTTCTTACACGTGAACATCAGCACTTTGTCATAGCAAAAAATGTGTTCTATCGTAAGACTTAAGAGAAATTAAAAGCTGTCTTGCAACAAGATCTTGAAATGAGGAAACATGTCAAAAAACATAAATTGACACTATATTGTAATGCTTATACCAAAATATTACTTTTTAATTCACTCTTAAGTAATAGCTTTTAGCAGAGTGAATTCTTGTAAAATCTTGAGAAAATTATGACATTTACACACAGTCCATCACTAACACTTGAAGCTGAAAACTATAACTTGTCTTTGTGACTGAAACTTTTATAGTGCAAATATAAAATACCAATACGATCAGTGAAACACCTGTCCCTTGCAACAGCATAACCACATCTGCAGAATACTTCAGTTTATCTGGGCAGGCTCTTTAACTACTCATTTGTGAAGAGTATGAATTGGTCTTGTACCTAAAAACATTTCTTTTGACAGAGGATATTGAGAACAGAGATTTCTGCCAGGAACTCCACACGCTGTTAGTGAAGCTTTCATCTTTGGAATGTCACATTCAAATCTGCTTTAGATCATAAAAGAGCAGCGAATTTCTCCACATCAGTGAGGATCAGAGCACAGTATGGCATAAACAGAATGGGAAGAACAAAGATTTTCTGTTTCTGAAAAAATTCCATAACCAAATGAGAGGTGAATGGCATAAGGCATAGCAATATATGACAAGAGTATACTAATGGGTTGAATTTGATTATACTGCAACATGTATTTTCTTCTACTGAGTAAACAATATGCCAAATAGGTACCAGGCTCTAACATAGTTAAAATAGCCTAGTCTTAATTTTTACATACCAAAAGTTGAACTGAAGTCTTAAGAGAAATGCAGAATATGTCATACTTAAATAGAGAAAAAAATGTGCCTTGTCATAAATGATGTAGTTACCTGATAGTCTATTGCCTTAAATAGTATTCAATCGCACAGTTGGAATAATCTCTACGGACTGGTCAAGATACTAAAGGCCCAGCCAAACATCTCCTGAAAAGCTCCCACTGACATCAGTGGACTAGGAATGCCCTTTAAATGGTAATTAGTCATCTATCACCAAGAAATATTACTTAAGTTATGGTTCCTGCACTTTATTTCTGGATTCCCTTGTAATTCTGTTTTTAAATATCAGTCTGGCATTTTTCATGCTCAGTAAATGCTCCATGAACTCTTTGTCCTAAATTACCTTCCCATAGACAGTCACTCTGCTTCCTATGAATTCAATACTAGCTAAGCAAAAGCACCTGAATGCAAATTCAGCTTTGAAAGAATAATCTTATGGAGGAAAGGGCATTTAGCACATTGGTGTGGTCACTGAACCTTTTCCCTGCTGCCATCTTAAGACTTATACCTCTAATCAATTGCACTCGCTGCTCCATGACCCCTTGGAAATACTGTTCTTCATTTCAGCAGTGACAGTTCACCATCAATATCTAAAGCTGAGTATTAAATGCACTGAGAACAAATGTCCTGGAAATGGGCAGTTTTCCTCTTCTATCTCATCCCTATTGTCTTAAAGACATCTCTTTAAAGGAAATAAACTGCAGGTGTGTACACTTCCCCCTCCCTACTTTCCTTTCACTTCTCAGAAAGGTCAAAAAATTGGATTAAAATTCTCTCACTACACATCAGACTCCCAGAGCAAGGGCAAAGAGCACATGTGCATGGACAAGTGTGTCCACACACACACACACCCATGTGTACAGCAATAGACATGCTCTTGTGGAATGTACCTCTTTAAATTTGTGCATACAACTTATGTCGCTGAAAGCAGGAATCAACATGCATAGCACAATGGGATTGTCATCTTGATCCAAACTTTTAGAGGCCACAAATCCAATACGTCAAAGAATAAATAACACAAAGCAGATAAGAATCTACATAATTCAAAAGAACATGCCAAACATTTTGACTTAGCTTTCTACAATCAATTATTCAAAAAAAAACAACAACAACAACAAAAAAACACAACACATTGAAACACATCAATTATTTCAAATGAAGAGCAAAGAGGAGAAACATAGAAATATGCTGACATTTTGTTTTTCTAACTTCTTTCTTCTCCATTGGGTAAACTATAAATAAGCAAGCACACAACATCTAAAAGTAAAAAATGAATCAAAATCAGAGGTACATATTTCAAACTCATTCAACAGTTACCTAAACCAAGATTTACATCATCTTTTAATTTAAAGGGTTACCTCAGGGAAAACTTTCTTATTTCACTAATTCATGTAATTCTCTTGAAATCAATGAAACTGTTTATTTTAGTAAATTAAGCTATAATTAAGAATTTAATTCTAATTTTTTTTGGCCCATTCCCAGTTAAGAACATTATCAGAAATATCTTTTAACTAAATATTTCATTTCCAAATTGTGACAATGTAGTTTTAATGAAGAAATTTTATGAGTATATTTTGAGGTAGGGAACAAAATGAAACCATTTCTACATAACCAAGGTTGATGAAAATGTAGGAGGGCTGCTCCAAAATTAATGTCTCCTGTTTTGTTATGTTGTTCCACAACAATCGAGGCAGATGTTGGTGGTATGACAGCAGAGGTTCAATTCTGTACGTATGAAGCAAAGATGTGAAATTGAACTCCTCCACATGGAAGAGATGACACCCATTGACATTTGTCAACACTTGCTGAATGTCTGTGGAGACCAAAAGCAGATGTGAGCACAGTGAAGCAGTTGGTGGTGCATTTCAACAGTGATGACAGCAATAATGTTCACTTATGTTGGTGCAGATTTTGAGAAGCACAGCACACAGACTCTTCTTCATCACTTCTTCTGTGTGTAGCTAAGGGTAGTGACCATGTCGAAAAATCATGCTTTATAGCTGAGAATTTACTCTATCAAATAAAGTTGTTGTGCTCTTTTGTCTTTCATAGTTTCCATAGAAATACAAGGGAAGAATTACTTTCAGAGCAACCTACATAGCTCACTTATTTACAAATTTGACAAGCTCAGGCTGGTGATGGGGTAGCTATGTGCTGTGTCCAAGTCATGCAGCCAAGGTGCATGTTCTTCAAAAGGTTTAAGGAGTAAGTTGGCAGTTGTATGGGAGAATGTCATGGAGGATCTTGCAGTCGGGTTCTTGCCAATGAAATGTGCTTTCCAGGAAAGACCAGTGTAACATCATTGTAAATGCAGTGTTTCCTGGGATTTAGGAAACAACATGCTGAGTCATGCCTAAAGTGGAAGAGAAACTGTGAGAACGCATGAGATTGCAATGCAGTAGCCAGAAGAATGGGCTTGGATGGGCTTTGTAGGACTGAAAGAGGTGATCTAAAACCGTGCTTGAGTGGACATAGGGGATACCCTGATCTGAGAGAAAAAAAGTGAAAAAAAAAAAAGTAGGGAGGATTTCTTTAGTTA
>PPHD01023801.1:0-12342 GCA_002909625.1 Bambusicola thoracicus
CTTTGATCTACAGAGTCCCCATTACACAACAATATAATGATCCATAATTACACCTGAACTATGGTCTCTGAGTATTAAGCATGAAGGAAATTTTAGTTGTATGTCTGGAGATGTTTAGATATACAATACAATAAACGTATCTAACTGGAATGAAAAGATATGTTCAGCACCAGTTCATTCACCTATGTACAAAAATACTGTTTCGTGTACGCTAGAAATCTGTTCTTGGATAGCACCCTAACTTTAAGGATTTGTTCATCATCATTTTGGAAGCTTACCCTGTAGTACTTCCATTAAACCAGAAATTAAAGTGCTTTGTATGTGACATTTTATCTTTAAAAATGAGCTTTAAATGGCATGACTTAAGAAAAGCAGGAGCAACACATGTTCACTCTCTTGCAGTTGGTTTGCAAGTGAGCTTGTATTTTCTTCTTTGGAGATCAGTACAGAACTGGCAGTTCTCAAAACACATTGCTCAACTCATAATGGGGTACCACAAAGTAAAAACAATTCAGACGGAGCTGCAGCTGTGGCTTTTTATAATGTTCTCTTTTTCTCTGTCTTTTCCTCTCCCAAAGTGTCCTGACAAATGAAAACTCAAGATAGGATCTCTGTCCATGGCCATGTAACCACATTTTACTACCTAGGTTCTTAGTTTAAACTTCAGGTAACTGCTGAAGTCACCTCAACATTCTCTGTATCTCCATATGGGAATGTTCTCTTTGTAAAAATGAGCAACTGGAGCTAGGTGCATATTTTTATGAGATAATTATTACTACACATGAAAAATGGACACTGGAAGAGAGAACAATACCAAGAAACACAGCAATCAAACACATATCTAGTCCAGAAGCAGGAACAGAACATCTTCTCTGTAAGCCAACATATACCATAAACAAATGATCTTCCCAGCATCCTTTAGCTAACATGAAAAATGTCTTTAAGATAAAAAAAAAGCAACACAATTATTGTGTTTGAGTGGAACAGTGTAAGAAAGATCAGGGACACTGCCAGTGTTTTAAGCCCTTGAAAACCTGGATGACTTTTTCAACCAGAAGTCACAAACAACCCAGTGGGCAGATCCTGTGCCATACTACGAAGAAAAGCCAAAACAAACAAACAAACAAAAACAACAACAAAACAACAAACCTACTTCCTGCTGATCTGGCCTGGGGTAAAAAGTATCACTCATAACTCAAAAGACAGTGAATTATTTAACACAGTGTGTGCAGGTGAACAGAGATGTCTGCTTTAACCCTATGTCCAGCTACGGACAACTTCAGAAGACGGTGGAGAAAGCCACTGTGTTATTATGGTTGATAGAAAGGCCCTCATTTTGATACCTCTGTGATTCAGGGGAAATGAAATCCATTTCTGAAGTGAAAAAAAGAATTGTTTTTGTTTAAATAGATAAAATTTTGATTTCTGTTTCAGGCCTCTACACCTGTAACTGATTTGATAGCACGCTCAAGCACTCTCCTTAGAAGGAACTGAGATATTGGCAGATAGATTACATACTAAGCAAAAAAAGATTTGTTTCCATGTATAAGAATAAAAAGATATAGATGTGGCCAGTAGGTTACTCCTTTTTATACTGAAATCGTGGATTAATGTAGGTTATAGTATCTATGAAGAAAAGAGACATATTAGCATTATATGTATATTATTATTTAATAATAACCATAGCATCCATCATTAACCTTAATTATTTTAAGCAAAACCTCATGCAGTTCCATTTTCATGAACTGACTATGAAGGAATAAATTAATCAACAGCATCAATGAATGCATTAACAACAACAAAATCCATACAACGCATTCATCTTGCCTTTGTAAACTAATATTCTGACCAACAGAACCTAAGGAGAAGCAAAGAGAATTTTTGGCCAGAAGCAAAGAGAAGAGCCTCGCCTTTCCCAAGCCGCATGCACCCTGTTCTTACCAGTTCACTTCCAAAACTCTGGCTATAGGTAGTTGATGAAACTGTTAAAAGTTCAGGGCCATCCATAAGTTGAATGCTATTACTCCATTATGTACTTCTAAATACAGTAATTACAGAAAAAAGTACTTCCATTTAAGCCAACCTTGCAAGCAAGCATTGATTGCAATAAAGTAGTAATTAATATACAACCAGTTATCGTTGCTCATCATGAAGCTACCATAGTTGAATTCAACACAATCATCCATTCACAACCTAAATTGTACCATGTGCTTGTACAATACTCACTACAGTGAAGTCTTGGTTATAGTTCAAGCCTTTAGGCACCCCACTAATTGAATAACAAAGTAGTAATATTAAGCAACAGAAGTTTTAACAGAATTTCAGCACATACACTTTGCCCCCCAAATCCTGTAATTATCCCATCGATAAGTACAATTTAATGTATGAAAAATCTGCTTGATTACATTTTCTCAGTTTACCAGGTTTAAACTACTAACAATGTTTCTTTGAACAAATTTTAAAAGACCCTGAACATGGAAAAAAGAGAAAAGAGAGAAAAGCAAAGACCAAGCTGGCCACGCAGTGAAAGAAACCCTTTAAGCATGCCCTGTATTTTTAAGTGGATCAGATTCCTGCCTTGTTTGCAGGAAATTCATTTAGACATTAATAGCATACACTATGGAAAGCAAAAGTAAATTAAAAAGTAATAAATGAAAAAGCTGCTTGACTGAGGCTTCACAGCACCATCATGCACAGCACATAGAGCTGCTGCAACAAGGCACTGCTGAACTTGTATTAAAACATACCAAGCCCTACACAATGACAGGCAAAACCACAGCACTCAGAAAGCTACCTAAGTTCCTAACACCTAGTGCCTACGTTGTTGAGATTGCAACAGAATAAGAAACTCTTTGGCTATTTAGGTCCAAAGGAGTTCCTCATCTCTGGGTTACTCCTTTAGGATTAACTCCTCATTGTTTTAAATGTATATGAATGCATATATGCATATCTAAAGATGCATCTTATCCCAAATGCCTTTTATATGTATTCTTTTTTTTTTTAAATGAGTTTCTGAGAAAAGACACACAGAATATCTTCGTGTCACACCAGGCATGGCTTGGGACAACAGCTGCTGTAAGCACAGACCTTACACAATTTGGGGCTGTGCATGCCAGTGAGCTTTCTGCCAGAGAGCACTGCCACCACTGTGCAGTATTTTTCCTGGGATACTGTTGTGTGCTGACCACAAACCGAAGCACAAACTTTATGAGCAAAAACTTCAGCAACTTCGGAAATGGCGGCGGGCCAGAAGGACACACCCTGGAGTGCATTACAGCACTGCCTTGTAAACTCTTTTATTAATTTTATAATAAATGCTTAGAAATCAGATTTTTTGCAGGCGATAATGGAACATAAAATCAAGGCAAAACAGATGGGTGATAAATTCTTGGCACCAGGCCGGTTTCAGTGAGTTTCGGCACCTCCTTCTGGCAGGCCCAGGCGTACCCCGGCCCTGGGTGCCAATGGCGCCCAATGCCAGGGCCTTCGTCCCTCTCACTCTGCCTTTAAAAAGTTTGGATACCGTCACAAAATCCAAGTAGGGAGAGGTTTAATACTTGATTTGGTTTTGTTCAAGTTGCAGTTCACTGCTGCAGTTCAGCGTAACCCCCTTTTTTTTTTTTTTTAAAGATCCATAAAATTTTTATGCACTTTTCAGCTTCATACCAGCTCATTTTTCTTTGATGACATCAGAGCAGCAGTGACTTTTTGTTGCACTTCAAAAAGAGGCTAAACTATGTAAACTTTCAGTAGTTCCATAAAGTGACGCCTATACCCCAAAAAGAGAAAGTAACATCATGACTCTCCTCCCTTCACACTACTTCTCCAGGTGTCAAAAGAAAATAACAAATGGCCAAGATTCAACAGGACATTAATAAAAAACACTGAAAACCTGTAAACGAATCAGAGCTAGAGCATGTATAGTTCTATTCTCTAGTTTAACAAATCTCTCACAAACTGGAGGCTGTGCGGTCTGTTTGAAGAGAAAAATACTGCATTTTTGTCCCTACAAACACGATGCAGCTTTAGAAATTTCCATGTTTGAAGAAACTGATATTTGACTTCACCCCTACAGACCTGAACTAACTTTGGAAATCAACACTCCAAAATATAAAGGCTGATGAGATGATATTAGCTCGCTTCTCTCCCAAAAGCACTGCTCTTACTGACGCTGCTCTGTGTTGGAGCATAGAAGGAAAGGAGGAAACATGGATGAAGGTCAATGAACTGTCTGCGCTAGACTGAGGATGTACCTTGCCCACCCTTTCTAGTTCCTGCAAAGCAGCAAAACACATGTCATGACCAGTGGAGGTGGTTTCCCTTCCTTTCAGGATGACCCTTGCATCCTGTTACACTTTTTAGCTCTTTTATTTGCCTTACATGGAAGCCTATGACTAGAAGCCATGCCTACATTAAGGATTGGTTCAAAAGCAGGAACGCATCTGCTTATACAAACCACTGGTGCAAATCCCTAAAAAAAAAGAAGAGCGATGTCCTAAGCTTGGAGGACTTCAGTCCATTTGCTGAGCAATAGCCCAGGACAGGTGATGGCCAGTAGGATATATTTTCCATCTTTGGCTATTAAAGGTTGCTACTACTAAAACCATAAATAAAATGAACTTCAGTCTGTACTCTGCATTACAGAACTCTGCTAAATTCTCAATGGCCAGTACATGAGGCCATCCTGATTCCTCTGCTAGTAATCTACTTGGACAGACAAAGTAAATTCCGTTCATTGGAGGACACTGCTGTAGCCCAGACAGGGGATCCATGTGGTTCATACCCACCAGAGTCCTTTTTTGAGTGGGGAAAACAGGAAAATCAGGTAAGGGAGCAAGCCTGTGAGAACACGTCTCCCACGTTAACCTCACTCATCCAGTATCAGTGTCTATGAATTACAAGAGATAAGGGAAAGAGCAAAGAAACTACATAAAACCTAGTTATTTTAACAATCCATTTTGTACAATAATTAATTAGATCAGCTCTCTAAGGGGCTCCAAAGATCCTTAGGTAAACTTAATTCACCATAACCAAATTAAAAACTATTGAGCTCAAAGTTACAATGCAGAGTAAGGACAAAAAAATACCCCTCTAAAACCTCTATACTTTTTAAAGGCAGCACGGAGCTGGCAGCTTTGCAGAAACCAAACAGCAGAACAAGAGAACATACACTGCAGAAATGCCCAAAAATCAGAAAACACCACAAAGAAAAATACATTTATTGTGATCCTTCATTCCAGCTTCTAAAAGCTTTCATCTTAAAATGAATCACAGCACTATGTTCAAAGGTGAATGATACAGTATTTCCAGGGATATACGATGTATTGGATCGAGCTGACTGTCACCTTGCTTTCTTCAATGCAAAAGTCTGAATTGCAAAGTCAGTTCTAAGCTAATGATTGTACTTCCTATTCTTTTCAGGCTGAACAGAAACGGTGTGCTTTGAAAATGGAGTTATAAAGCATTCATAAAATAATTCACACAAGTGTGTTAGTACAGTTTTGTATTCATGATGGCATATGAAAATTGTCATGTATACACGTGTTCGTTCACCTTGAAACAATTCAACAGTTTGTTCATGTGAACATGTGTGGCCTAAGGATTGCCTGTGAACTGTTTGTCCTAGATACTGTTCTGATTACTTGTAATTCTTATTTTTCTTTCTGCAACAGAAGATTAATCACCTCCATCTCATACTATTGTTCTTACATGCTGACTGGATGAACCCCAAAGAACTCTCATATTCACATGCCTGGGACAAATGTTCATAATTACATACCTTTGCACGATTATCTGTTACCATTGCTTTTCTCTGGAACATTCTCTCCATTAAACACTTTCTATGAGGAACACTCAACATGAATAAAAAGCAATGTGAATAGCTGAAAGGCATTCACAGCGCTCTTCTAACAAATGTTCACAATCATTCTTTTTTTTCTAAACTAACAGCATGAGCCCAGACAATCCGTAAACAAATAAGAAAATAACTCTAAAACAACATTCAGAATGCAATTGCATCAAGAAAATTCCTACTAAAATACTACATGTAAGAAAAAAACAATCCAAAACAAACAGGAAGTTTTACTGGAAAACAGCTTTCTTGGGGAGTTTTCCTTTCAAAAATAACATAAAAGCCAGAACTCTGCAGACCCCCCGCTCTCCAAAAGGAGGATGATAGGTCTTACCTTGACTAAAGTTATTACTGAACTTCAGAAATACAAGCTCTGTGGCTATTTGATTAGTCAGGAGAATGAAAAGAGATAAACAACTCAAAGTGGTCTGAATAAATGGTAATTTAGCAGAAATTCAGTGTTTCCTTGAATGCTCTTTTGGCTATGAGCAATAACGCTGCCACAAAAATCTGGTTTGCATCATCCGAATGCTTGAAAAAAGAACACATAATTTAAGAAAAAAAATGATGGCTGTCACTTAGCCATAAAGAGCAGCGCTGGTGTTAGAAATAGCTTTTCTATGATATTTTTGTTCACATTCTGTTATTTTTTCAGCAGTGGAGGTAATTACTGTGGTTTGTGAGGGCAGTGTTTAGTCCTATTACGCTTTAAACACCGTACACAAACAGAGAGTCTGACTCCAGGAGGGTTGAACGTGGCCACAAGCAGGGCAGCAGCTACATCCTTGCCTTCAGCCCATCGAGGAGTCCCAGGGATTTCACAAAAAGCAAAGGCTGCGCTCAAGAAAAGCCTTTAATCCAATTTCTTGTCTGTCTGAATGACACATTCTTTTATACCTTTATATGATAATTGTATGCACACTGCTTTAACCCAAAAGTGATGAGTAGAATGACCTCCTTTTGGTTTCACATGCTGGATATTTCTTCCACTTTTCTTAGGAATTGGAGTCCAATGCCAAATCTCTATCTGTGCTCCGTGAACTCTGCATTTCTACCTCCAGGAAGGTCTTTCACAAACCCAAGAAGCTTCTTCAAAGGAAGGCAACCCTATAAAGCTAGAGATGGATTTCTGAAACTTTCACTGATAAAATAAGCACTGTTGATGACAGCATGAGCTTGATATGAAGCTCAGGACGCATTAGGTGATGCTTCTACCCTCAGTATTTAAGGAATCAGCTTGCATCAGCCTGATCTATTGCAGTGACCGCTTAGGTTCCAAGTCAGAAAAAACCCTCTGAAAAGAAGGTGTACAGAAATTCCAGACCACCTGGGCTCCTGCTCCATCTCCCACAGTCACTCCGTGCCCAGCCCTTCCCCACAGCTCAGTGCTAGGACCAGCCTCATGTCCAGACAGCAGAAGACTGCCGAGTGCTGGGAGTAATGTGCACTGCTCCAATTCCTTTTTATTGGCGCAAAACTCAATTTTACTTTGGGGCATAACCCACAATTAATTTAGATGTATGTAGACAATATGCAAGTACTCACATGAATATCAGCTCATTTTGTCTCCCATTTTTACTCAACTCTCTTTTGTACCCATCTTTCTAGTTAAAGGGCCTTTGAGATTGGCTCTTTAACTTCCACCCAAGCCTCAGCAGGACTCTGCCACACTCCAAGTAGCTGAAGGAGACTGGAAATGGCCTTCACCACCTGAACAACAGGCAGGAAACAAAGAATGCAGGAGCTTTTGCAGCTCCTGTGTAAGATGAATCACTTCCTCCAGAAATGAGCGATAACAGCATGTGTATGGTATGAATCCTTTGCTGTGTTTTTAACCCTTGCAGAAAAAAAAAAGTTACTAGTAAGGGTGGTGCACTGTGAACATAAACAAGTTTTGCTTCGCACAGAGCATTAGGCCACAGGGTGGCCCATTTATTAACACTTGGTTGTGCTCCAATTACAAAGCTCTTTGGTATTCTCTTCCTCTTGCAGCAATCCGTCAGCTGACTGCAACAGAGTCAATATACCAGTTTGCACAGCTTATAAAAATCAAATACACTTTATCAGCCGGCTGACTGGCACATGGAGTGTGGTCACTTTAACGGGTAGGTATGGGATCAGCAAAAACGCAAGCAACACCACAGGACAAACCTCCCGATTCACAGAAGAAACATTACCTTTCCAATCGATGGATTAAGTGCCTTATAACTGGCTTTGCACAAAGGGCGTGTCTGCCTAATTGGGCTAATTGCAAGGAGCATATTGAGCACCCCACATTCCTAAACCCAGACAATAGGTAAGTGGCACACCTAATCCGTTTAAATGGGATGGCTGGTGATGCCTGCAAATCTGTTTGTGCTGTTTAGCAAACGTGAATTAGTATTTGCTAGCATAAATGCCCTGCTGTGCAGACCTTTGTTAAATTCAGGCTACTTCCTTGTTCGCTTAAAGCTGTTAAATGAGTCAATCTGCCCTTAATATGCTACAATATTGTGTCCAGTACTTATCTTGGAAAGCTATTGTTTTCTGATGAATCCTCATGAACCTCTGAGAAGGTCTTCATTATGACTACAATTTGTTCAATAATCACAGGTTCACATGGAAAAAACACCCATCTGCTGGCTGAAGAATCAAATATCCAGATAAGAGAGAGAGGGAGGAAGAGAGAGCTTATAGGCTTCTTACACTATGCTTGTATTTTTCTTAAGACTATTTGACATTGTCATAATTACAGAAACAGAAATTAATTAGTGGTTATATGTTTTACATAGTCTGTTGGGGATCTATAGGGATAATGCAACAGAGAAAGGTTGATTCGTGTGGAAAACAATGCTGTTTGTTATTAACAAGGCACTGAGCACTCGATCCTGTGTCCAAGGTATGGAAGATGTGGTCTGTGCTCCAAACTGCTTACAGAACAAACACATTTACAAAGGGACCAGTAACAAAACTATTTTTAGCTCTATCACCTCTAATATGAAAAAAAAACCACAACACCAACCAACTCTATGAATAGAATGACTTCTATATTCCAGCAAAAAAGCCACTGAGGACCTTAGCTAACTTTCCTGACCTTAGTTAACTCTTCAGATAGCAGTGTGCAGGCCTGCCATCAGCGTGAACACTCCAATTGTATGCACACACATTAGCCCAGAGCACAGGTTTATCACTTGACAGCACTGACTTTCTACAACCTCTCAAATTTACCTTCCAACCCTGGTAGCACTGCCTCTGTAGAAGACATCTGGTACAACCCAGCTGCAGTATTCAGCTAGGTGAGGAAAGAGACAACAGCTACTTCAGTTCTGCGGCTGCAATAAAGGCACAGCCTGGCAGTACTTGCAAAAGCTTCTCTCTCTCCCTCTCCCTTCCTTTGGCAAGTGGGACAAGCCACACTCATCATGAGAAGTCCTCTGTCACTTTAAGAACAGAAACAGGAAAACCTGTACCACTTTTACACTTTCGTTCATTCTTTTCAACTCATTCTAACTCCTTCCCCTGGGAGTGAGCCCTCCACCAAAAGTTTCTTTCAGCAAAGCACCAGCTCTCTCTATTAAGCTTACCCACCCCTGCTTAGCCTTAACACTGCTTTCTTTGTACTTGCCTGATGAACTGGCCAGCCACATAGCACAATGGCTACAATTACTAAATTACACTCTCTGTCACTGCCTTTTGTATTACACCTCTAGCAGGTGTCATTACCATGATAGGCAAATTGTAATAGTCCGTTCACAGCCCCCACAGTCCTAGCCATATATTTTTATTACTATTATTTTATTTTGCATAGTATGTATGAGAATACTGCAAGATGCTTGAATAATTGGTGAATAAGGGGGCTAACAGATTGAACTGCATGGATTGCAGGCACAAACAGCAGCATTTAGGACAACACAACTGAAGGCTTTCACATTCCTGAATACGTACAGACACGTGAAAATAGTAATACTAATGAATGTGGTTATGGAAAGCACATAGGTCTGAAAAACAGGCATACGAGGCATTCCTGAGATAGGCTGCTCCCTGCCCCAGCTCACCAGTTGCACCTCAGTCCTGGGTCTTAAAGGACCCTCCTGCCAGCACACACTCTCCCGAGACTCCTTTCACATCCACCCAGGTCAGGAAAGAATTAGAAAGCACTGAAGTCCATGCATTGTATAAATGTAGCAATGTAAAGCAGGTTTTAAGTATACATTTTAAATGACAACATAATGAGACACGAACTATATGATTAACACACAAAATCAAATGTTTAAGCAATGTTTAACCAAACCTATAAGAAACTCTTCTTTTTTTACATGCAATATGGAAGCTGCCATAAACATTTAGAAGTGATACACATAAGAATACATTGCTGTTTGCTGCTTTCTGAGGCCCAGCTCATTACTGCCTTTTTCCATTTGTGCACCAGCACAAATCCAGTGACTTTACTGACTGGTATAAAAGGTCACAAAGCAGAAAAATGAGGCCCTAGAACCCAACCTGATAATGGAGGCACTGACAACCTTATCCAGACAGCCTGAATTTCCTCAATGCGTTGCACAGTTAGATGTGAAACGCACAAAACTTCAAACGTTGGCAACATAATACCTGGAAATAGAAAGAACAAGACAGTGCCAACCATCCTTGGTTGGGAATCACATCAAGAAGCTCTGGATGAGCAGAAAGGTCCTGAAACAAGTCCTAATGAATAAAACTGTTTACTTTTTGTTTCATTTAAACATTGAAATCCAAAGTCAGGATCTTTCTTTAGCTTAACAGGGTATTTAATCAACTCAGTTACTAATTCCAGCTGAGACAAAGAAGAGAAAGAGCATGAGAAATCTCATTATGATTCAACAGTAGTTTAGATGCTTATACAGGTAAGAATGATGGTTCTTGCCATTGTGAAGTACCCTAATTCAGAATTCAATGAAATTTTTACCGACTAAAGACCTGGCACGTAATTTCCAGTTAGTGATAGCCCAGACAGAGCTTTGCAAAGTACGCTGCCAGTCATGCAATGCTGCATGTCTTGAAAAGACACAGAATAGATAGAAGCAGTGTGATCAAGGACAGATACCTCACATTTACACATCTATCAGAACTATTATGGACTAAAATTCCATGAACGTATATTAAAACCACATAGCTGATACACACAGTAGTGCAATCTTTTTGCTGCATGCCCTGCTTGCACACACAGAGACTCCAAACTGGAGGATCAAGACTCCAAAAAATGCACATTGGTGAGGACCTGGATGCTATAAGCTGGCCTAGAGAGACAAAGAAAAGTAAATGAGTAGAGGGAAAAAGAACCTAACTCACTATACACTGCAGTGGGAGGGCTAGAACAAATCTTCTCCAACACTGTTTTCTCTAAGCAGTTCTTGATAATCAACTTCCCTATGTGGAATGAGAAGCTGCATTTGAAGGAGAACCACCTTTTCAGAAATTTACAAGCTGAAAGTGAAGATTGGAGGAGGAACCAGAACTTCTGGATTCTGCATCCCTTCTATCTGCTAAGAAGATAACATAATGAGAATAGCTAATATAAACCTTAAGGTTGTTATTTATTTAAACTGGTTCACACCAGCAATTGCAAGTGCCATATTGGAAAGGCCAGCACAATTCTCCATAGTACCTAATACTTTGTCTCAGGAAAAAAAAAAAAAAAAAAAGGAAAAGAACAGCAAAAAACAGCATTAAAATGAATCAGTAACACAGTATTTTGAGGTCTTTTTCCACTCTGTGGACTTAAACAACTAACAGGGCTCACCTTGTAGAAATAAGTGGTTCCAGGAAATGTTAATGTGATTACATCAATAATGCAAGAAGTAATTCTTGCTTAAAGATGGAAATAGAAGTGTTGAGATGTCAAATTCAACCTTAACATTTTACATGGTAGAATCACATCTCTAATTAGAAGCTCCCACCCTACCGTTAATTACAAACACCCATTAGTTGGATACTTCTGATCAAGGCAAAGTTACTTACATGTCCTTCTTTTGCCAAGATTTTGACCATCATTTCTGACCTTAGAGCACCCACTGGAATTGCTTACGTCTAGGGATTTCACTAGAGGGCTATTTCCGCTGCTAGTTTGCCATCTCCTCATACAGCTGTTTCTTAGTGTCACACAAATAAGATGTAGTTGAAAGAAGATATCCTGTGTTTTATCCTATCACTATATTCTTCCACTTTGCACACAGCACTTAGAAAGTTTCCATACAGGACATGCTTCAGGATGCTCCCTCTTCAGAAAACAACAAATCCCTGTAACTCACAGCATGCAGCACAGGAGATGTCAATCTTGCAGACAGGTAAAAGAAAAAATATATATATATAGGATTCTGACATTTCTCCTGCCAGAGGGACACGCTGCAGTACAGTGAGAAAGTAGGTGAGCTACTTTGAAGTACATGCCCTCCAGGCCACATCCCACTTTAAAACTTTAACATCACCATCAAATCATAATACAAAAGCAGCAGGGATCACTGTTATTCATAGGCAGG
>PPHD01023802.1:0-12342 GCA_002909625.1 Bambusicola thoracicus
GGCCGGTCCGGCGCGGGGGGCGGAGGGGGCCGCTCCGGAGCCGGCCCGCGGCGCGGCTGGGCGCTGCTGCTAGGTGCCGCGGTGGTGCTGGGCGCCGCGCTGCCCGCCGGCTGGTACGTGCGGCAGCTGCGGGAGGAGGTCGGGCGGAGCGCCCGCGAGAGGGAGGCCTCGGGGCGGCAGCGGCAAGAGCTGGCCGCCACGCTGGACGCCGTGGTGCAGAAGGTAGCAGGGGCGGGGGGCGAGGGGCCAGCGCCCCGAGGCGGACGGCGGGCGTGCGGGAAGGGGGTGCGCCGCCGGGTAGCGTCCGTGAGGATGCTGTCGTGGTGCTGAAAGGGGTGGCCGCGGGGCCTCCCGAGGAATCCGCCCCGCTGGGCTCGCTCGGTGCGAAGCCATTTTATGTAAAGCAGCCGGCACGCTGACGTGGTGGTGGGAGAGCAGATCCTGCCGCCGTGATTTCCACGTTCTCTATCATCGCGAAGTTAAAAGGGAGCCGTCTGGACGCATCCTGTGTGCGCCAAGGCCGGAGGCGTCAGTAGTACTGCAGAGCATGGATGTGGACGTGGCAGGAGCTGCCGTGATGCTGCGCGCAGACTTCGAGTCGCCAGTGGAGCTGCAGTGCCGTGCCACGAGCACTGCTCCAGCTACAGGGCTTGCTCGGCTCCTGCCATTTGCAGCTTGGAGAGCAAGGCTGGGATGGCCAGCATCGCAGCAGAGATGTGGAGTGGCTGACAAAGGGTGTGGCTCGAGGGATGCATAGGAAACACTCCTCCTGAATTCTTTCATTTGAGCCTTACTAGCCCTGGAGCCAGAGCTTTGCAAATGGCACTGCCCATCTGGATGTGTCCCTGGGTGCTTAAAACCTTAATAACATGGTGAATGTGAAAGCATATAATCAAATTAAAATATATATCAGGCTTCTGTCTGGGGTGTAGTGCAGTGGGCTTGCAGGCTGTGTGTGAAGTTAAGGCCAAGATCAAGGCAGGGGAAGTTCCTGTCCAGCTTAACTGCTGGGAGCCGCCTCCTGTGGGTGCCCAGCTCCCTGTGGGCCAGGAACTTGTAGGATTGGCCTTGGCCATAGCTCTGTCTGGGAGGGAACAGAAGACTCCTGTGAGACGGGAAATGGATGTAAGAGTGGAGGGCCTTAGCAGCATTTCAGAAGCAGATTGTAAGTAAGCCCATCGAGCACAAAAGGGTGCTATTTGCTGCCTCTGTCTGCACTGCTGCTGATAACCTCATATATCTTTTGCGTATTCTGTGAGATGCATATATAGAGTAAGTTTATAAATAGTTGCTTTGAAAGAGAAACAAAACTTCGCTTGCGTGTTTGTAACAGACAGCTGAAGTTAAACACCATAATACAGGAGTAAGAGGTGGGGGAGGGAGGTAACACAGAGTTTCGGTCTAACCTTCGAAAGCTCTTTGGCTTTGTGCTGCATTTACTGAAGAGTGTACTTAAAGGAGAGGATCCCAGGCTTTATTTTGCCATTGTACACACGTGTGGGATCGCGCACTGTACTTAGAGGGTGCTGGGTGGAGCTATCTTTCCTCTTCAGTCTTCTACTGCAGAAAGCTTTTGTCAGGAGTGTTATATAAACTCATCTGCTTTACACATCAGCAGGAGGAGGAAAAAGGAAATGATGTGGAATTCTAGACTTTAATATAGCACAGTTTTCAGAGAGACCTCCTCTGCCTGTTTCTGGAGGCTTTTCTCAGGCTGACGTGTGAAGATGATTAAAAATATGAATTTGCTGGTTTGGCTTTGTCAGAGAAAATACATTCCCTCATAAGATGGGGAGGAGAACTTCAGTATGCTCTCCTCCCAGATTTCTGAGCTCTATCTATAGTGACAGGAAAAACACTCTCCGTGTGGAAAAAAGTCAGAATGAATGACAGTCAAGACATAATGAAAGTGAGGTTGGTGAGTCAGAGGAATGGCTCTTGCCCAGCTGCAATATGTATGGCAGTATCACCTGCATTTTTCCCCCTCTTTCATTCATTTCTTGCTTCATGTATGAGCATGAGACAGTACAAGTGTAAGGAATGTAAAGTTGCACATGTTTTACAGAAGAGAGGGTAAAGGAAGTAATCTTTATTCTTCAAACTTCAGGGACCCTTTGGAGCAAGGGCAAATCGCATGGCTGAAGCCTACAGTCCTTTCATTTTGTGGACTTCCCTTAAAATCTTGGCCAGGGGTTTAGTTTTGCAAGAATACAGATGAACAACTTATTTTCTTATTAGTAAGTCTATTAAGTGTTTTGAGGTGAATTTCTAGGCTCAGAGGCTGACTGGGAACTGCTAGAACCAGTCTCAGTTGAAAAGAAAATTTTCATTTCTAATACATGTATTTCTTTCTAATACATAAAATAAACTTCCTTTTGTTTATAAAACCACCTTTCCAGCTGAGTATCTAATCAGTAAACGTGGCAGCACATGTGGCATGACTGATTAATACACCCTTCAGCCATAGGCATGAGGCAAGGCAGCAGGCATTAGTCAGCACTTGCCATCCTGCCAAAGCCTTGAGGTATTTTGTTCGTGATGGATTCCTGTTGCAGCCAGTGGGATTGCTTACTCTACTTTACAAACTTTAAAAAAGTACAACCCACACACGCACAAAAAAAGACTTCTCAGCAGTCTTGAGACCAGTATTCTACTTGGCCCCAAATTAAGTAGCATGTTCTTTCCCATTGGTGTGCCTGGGCAAATATGAGAGCAGGTGAGCTTGATGGCCACTCACCCCTTGCCCTTTTCCCTGTTGCTGCCATTAGAACAGCAATAAAGATATTTTTTGTAGTTGAGAAGCTTCATAGCATGCCTGAGCCAGTGGTAATAACTTTCTGTGTTAACCTGAGGCAGAAGTCGGTCAGTCCCTTTGCTGCTGCAGCTTTGTTCTCAGCCCATGCACATGCATGCACCCCTGCTCACTAACAGCATGTTTGTGTACGTATAATCAGGTACTGCTTATTTAGAACAATGAAGCCTTTCTATGTTTTTATGTTAAAAACTAGATAACAAGAAAAATCGGTCTCCAGGAGCAGCAAAATGTCTCCAAAATGATTAATGCTTCCATTCCCCAGCCATTCCCAGCTCTCCTTTTCCCCTAGTTTTTTTCCCAGTTATGCTTTCTTGCCTGCTTTGAAACTTCTTTCATGTTCAGGCGCTGACCTCAGGTTTAATCTTTTAGTAGAGTGTAATCTCAGCTGTTCTGTATTCAGAAGTGCATGCAAGATAGTGTTTGTTTTGTTTTGTTTTCTCTCTTAGTAAAGACTTGCAGCCCGCAGGAATCATATAGAGTGGGGGTGGCTCAGGGGTACAGATGCAAACTATGGAGGCTTGAGCTTGATTTCTCACTGCCATGGATTTCCTGGATAATCTATGGCAGGTCAGTGAGGTCAAGAGTCCTCAGTGGGGGGTATGCATATAGATCTGTAAGGCTCTAGATGCTCTATCTGTGTGCTGTAGGGTGCTTTCAGGTAGGGAGCATGAGGGGACTACAGAGTGATCATTTAGTATGGTAGCAACGGCCATCAGGATCTTAGTAAGGATACAGGTAAGGAAAAAATCATGTTAACCATCTGGGTTTTTGTTTTAGGTGCGTTCCCTTCAAGCCACATTTGGAGATTTTGAATCCATGATGAAAATTGCTCAGCAGAAGCAGGAGGTTACGGAGAAGGCGGTTAAGCAAGGGGAGAATGAAATTAATAGGATCAGCGAAGTGCTTCAGAAGCTGCAAAATGAAATTTTGAAAGACTTGTCTGATGGCATCCACATGGTGAAGGATGCAAGGGAACGAGACTTTACGTCACTGGAAAACACAGTGGAAGAGAGGCTAACGGAACTAACCAAGTCTATCAATGATAACATTGCTGTATTCACTGAAATCCAGCAAAGGAGCCAAGATGAAATAAAAAATATGAAAGCAAAAGTTGATTCACTAGATAAAGCAGATGCGTATAAGCATGAAATAAAGGTGCTAAAGGATGCTTTTGGTGAGATGCAAGCATCCATGAAAACCAAAGAAAAAGACATAGAGACCTTGAAGAATACAATAAACTCCATGGAGTCTGATGTTTATACTGAAGTGAAAGAGTTAGTCAACCTCAAACAGGAGCATGAGAAATTCAAAGAGGCCGCAGACACTGAACACCTCTCATTAAAAGCTTTACAAGAGAAAGTTCTGAGAACAGAGGAGTCTATTATGCAGCTCCCTGGTGACATTAAAAGACTTGATGAAGATTTACTGCGTATTAAAGCTGAGCTCAGCAAATGGGAAGAAAATGAACTCTTTAGAAAAGCATTAGAAACTTCTGAAAATAACAGCGAAGGTCTGGAGTCTCGATTGAGGCACATAGAGGAGAGCTTGAAGTCTGTAAGTTCTCTTGCTTCTCAGCATGGTGAGAAGTTACAGTCATTCCTTTCTAAGGAGGCAGAATATGACAGCAAGCTCAGTACTCTAGAACAAAGCATGAGTGGTCTTCAGGGAATCACAGATATGGACATAACTTCAGTCTCAGACGTTCTGAAAAATCTTGGTGAATCACAGACCTCGCTGTACAATGATGTAGAGGACTTAAGAAGAAGTATCAGTGACTTGCCGTCCTCGGGTGCCCTTCAGGATGTCCAGAAGCAAATTGGTATTTTGCTGAATCAAGGAAGTCTTCAGATGGGTGAAGCACATTCTCAAGACTATCTTGAAAAATTTAATTCTGTGGAAGGCTCTGTGGATGAACTGAGATCTTCTGTCAGCCAGGTTGATTCTGATTTGAAAATGATCAGAACTGCAGTGGATAGTTTAGTCTCCTACTCTGTGAAAATTGAGAATAATGAGAACAACTTGGAGTCCATTAAGAGCTCTGTAGATGACCTGAGGAATGATCTGGAAAGATTGTTTGTGAAAGTTGAAAAAATACATGAAAAAGTTTAGACAACAATGCTCCCTGTGCATATATTGGATTAAAGAAAATAGCTTTTGTATGCCCAGTTTTTTACTCTTTTTAAAAGCAATTTGATACCTCCAAAGAGAATACTTTAATAATAGAGACAGTTCTGCTTATTTCCTTTGTTTCTCTTTTTGTGTAGTTGTTTTTTTCTATTTTATTTTGAGAAAACACGAGTTTAATTATGGGTTGAGTTTCTAAGCGCTTCTGTTCTCTGTAAAGTTGTACCACTGCAACTGTAGTGGTGTAACTAAGGCACTACAGCCTCATCAGCATGGGCACATATTTAACGGTATGAAGGTGTTTCACACTGACATTAGAAATCCCACACCAGAGGACCACAGCTATTCTGGTATGAAAAGTGTGCTGCCATATGCACTGAGGATTTTACTCGAAAATGTGGTTTAAAAAGCATATGGACAAACCTATCACCCTGTCAGATGAAGAGACCTATCACCCTGACCAGCTTTGAAGCAAGTCTGCAGTTGTGGTTCAGCCATGGGGTCAGTTTACCAGCTACCAGCTGAGTTACAGTCCATTTCTTTGTGCCCTTAAACTGTACCATGGATCAAATGGGTAAGCTGGACCTCCAGTAAGGAGAGTTATGAAGTGGTAGTGCTTGTGCATGAGACCTAAGAGAGGTGCTCCACCATATGGCTGGAGAGATTAATTGCTTGTGGGCTTCTGTACTGGCGTCTTTAGCTGCTGGTGCAAAAGACTGGTGCTCAGAAGGAACGTCTGCAAAGGCGGTACGGTAATTCTTGTTGTATTTGTGGGCTGTTTACATGACAAGGCTGTTTGTTTTTCACAGAGACCTAAGACTCCATGATACAGAATTTTCTGTAAAAATGATCACAAATTAGGAAAGAGGACTAAAATTGCAGCTGGCGTGTTCCCTGTATAGCAAGCATGCTAATAATAATAATAGTACACTTCACAACACAAAAGGGGGGAAATCAGCTGGAAATCAGCAGAATTGCTTCTAAGGTATATACATTTCCAAGTTTTCACACAGCTGACAATGACCTGAACTTAGGACTTGGGGCCAGTTCCTTATGACTGGTTTCCCTGGGTATCTGTCTGGGGCACCAGTAGCGAAGGATCCCTCGTCTAACTGGTTGAGAAAAAGGTGTCACAGTGCTCCAGGTGTTTATGTTCATGTCAAAACCACTTTCACACTGAACTTTTTTGGTTTTCTGTCTGTTCAGAAAGGATATCCCTCCGTTTCAAGTTTACTTTTGAACTTTATCCGAGGATTTGGTACAGGGTTCTGCACATAGATATCTTGAAAATAGGGACCACCGCTGGCTTGTGTGCATTGTGCCCACCTCAGCCTGCACTTTGGCTACATTAGGAAAATCATTCCTAGAAATAGCACTTCTCTAAAGTGGTATGTTTGTGGGAACAGCACAGGTGAAAGGGAGTTCTCTTAGTTAAATAAGACAGCAAGCTGTATCTTGTGTTGTTCACACTGTAAACAGGAAAGAACTGCTGGCAAAGAAAGGGACCCATGGCATTAAGATAACTGTTGTCACTGTTTGAACTGCACTGTTCTTTGTTGACTTCTCAAGTTCTTGAACAATGTCGTTTAGGTTACTGTGAAATGAACTGTATGGCTTGTTTGCAGTATTTTTAATGCATAATAAATGTTTGGAATATTCTTTGCACCTTTTTTTTTTGTTTGTTTGCTGCTTACTTAATGTAGTGTTTGCCAAGAGGTTCACTGTGGGTAGAAGAAAGGGCCTGAGGGAACCACCAGAGCTTTAGACTGAGGAGGGGCACAGCCTTGACTTTTCAGCTTTCACCTGAGGTAGTGTAGCTGCTGTGCTTACAGAGGAACTCTTGAAGATTGATTTTGAGCCTCATCAGTGCTGCAGTGTTGTCTAGAATGCTCAGGAGCTTAGGATGATAGTTGCAAGGTGAGAAGTATGTGATGAATGCAGTGAATGCATGCGAGGCTGGATGCCACCAGCAATGCCATTGGTGAGACTTTCTCAATGCCCAAAGCATGTAGAACAGAAATAATGTCCCGAAAGGACCTACATAATCTTTGTGAAATGGCTGCACCTTGTGGGTAGTTTTGAACTCTGTACTGCAAGGTCTGAAGCTGGCAACGTCTCCATGAAAAATGCCTGACTTGAAAAAGTTTAGGAAAGACAGATATTGTTTTGATTGCCCTAAGGATGAATACAAGCCTGCTGCGTAAGTAGCTTTGGTATGGTAAGGGCCAAATCTTGTTTCTCCTGTTCTGCTTACAGTGTTGGCAAAGAATGTGGCCTATGATTGTGTAACTGCACCAGTGGACAAGGGGGGAGCCACTGACGTCATCTGTGCGGAGTTCGGTAAGATATTTGATATGGTCTCCCGTAATGTCCTTCTCTCCAAACTGAAAAGACATGGATTTGACAAGGGGACTGTTTGATGGACAAGGATCTGGTTGCAAAATCGTACCTGGAAAGTAGTGGTCAGTGGCTCAATGTCCAGATGGAGACCAGTGACATGTTGTGTCCCTCAGGGGTCAGTACTGGGACCAGTGCTCCTTAGTATCTTCACCAATGACATCGGCAGTAGGCAAGTTTGCGGATGACACCAAGCTGTGTGCTGTGATCGAAATGCCTGAGGTTTGGGATGCCATTCAGAGAGGTGTAGACAGTGGACACTGGAGAACCTCATGAAATTCAACAAATCCAAGCACAAGATCTGCACCTGGGTTGTGACATTCCCCATTATCAGTAAGAGCTGGGGGATGAAAGGATTGATCGCAGCCCTGCCAAAAAAAGACTTGTGGGTGCTGGTGGACAGCAAGCTGGTCGTGAGCCAACAGTGTGCCTTCAAAGCCCAGAAAGCCAACCGTATCCTTGGTGGCACTGAAGGAAGCATGGCCAGCTGGGTGAGGGAGGTGATCCTGCCCCTCAACTCTGTGCTGGTGAGACCTTGCCTGGAGTACTGCGTCCAGATGTGGAGTCCTTAGTACAGGAGAGACATGGACCTGTTGGAGTCCACCCAGAGGACCACAAAAATGATCCGAGGGATGGAACACCTCTCCTATGAGGACAGGCTGAGAGAGTATTTAAAGGGCTGCTGTAAGAAGGCAAGAGACGGACTTTTTAGCACGGTCTGTTGTGAGAAGACAAGGAGAAATGGTTTCAAGCTACAAGAGGTAAGACTTAGATTGGACATAAGGAAGATGATTTTTACAGTCAAGTTGGTGAGGCACTGTAACAGGTTGCTCAGTGAGGAGATGGATGCCGCATCCCAAGGCCAGGCTGGAGAGGCTGTGATCACCCTGATCGAGCTGTGGGTGTCCCTGTTCATTGCAGGGGAGTTGGACTGGATGGTGTTTAGTGGTCTTTTCCAAGTCAAATGATTCCATGATGATTCTATTAGTGTAGGCATCATCACGTCCTGATAGTTCTCAAGGCCCACTTCACAGAGATACGTAATGCATGTTAGTAGGCTATGTGTGTGTTCAGCATAACAGGGGAGCACCCAAACCCTTCCTGCTAAAGGAGAATCGGTGCAGCCTGTTGACAGGAAAGCACTCAAGACCATGTAATGGCTTTGAAGGGTAGTATCCTCATAATGAGGGAGCATAATGACACTTTAAAGCCAGCCACATGGCCAGGCCACATTGGACCTCAGAGGTTAAATGAAAAACAACTAGTTATATGTCTAGTAACTTCAATTCTGGGCCAAACTTTTGAAATTATTTATGTGGCTGGAGACAGGCACAGCTGCAAAGATCCCTTTGCATACCTCAGGTCCAGCTTTTGTATTTGGCTTGACAGCTTCATGCAGCACAAATGCTTCCTAATGTCCTAATAAATGCTCAAAGAGCACGTTGAGTCTTAGCACTGCTTTTTACCATTGTTTTTACACTTTCCAATGAAAGAGAAGATGGCCTCAAACAATCCATAGTCAGTTGCCAGTGTTATTTTACATTAATAGTTGTTCATGAATAAACTGCTGTTTCAGTAACGAATTTCAACTGAGACCATCAAGCTGATTGATGAGGTATTGATGAAGTCAGCTCACTAACGTTTGTCTTTATTTTCAACTCTTGTCTTACAAATGGAGAAGCCATTAGACCCGGGCACTGAGGACTTGGTTACACTTGAAAGGGCTCACCTGTATTCTGCCTGGCAAACTGGGTGGAGGTAAACTTGGTACTGGTGCTTGGACTTCACCCAGCGGGGATTAGACCACTGTTTCAAGTGAAATAACCTATAACAGCAAAAAGAATTGCTGGTGGCATGGATGTGTATGTTAGAGGTTTTGTTGAAACACAGATTAGTGGTTTAATCTTTTCACCATTTTATTTGACATAACTCAGCTGGTAGTATAAACAAAGTTGTAGAAAAGTTAAACAACTACAGGAAAGAAAGGCTTACTGAGATGTGCAAACACCAGGACTGCCTAAAAACTTGCAATGTGGGCCCTCTGCTCTGCTCAGCGCTGCTAAGGATATCCTCTCTCCAGTGCAGAGACTGAGGATAGGTGCGGCTCAGCTGGAGAGGCTCTGGCAGAGAAAGGTAGTGACGATCAGAGGTAAAATGTTTTGTGAAATAAATATTGAACAGCTGTGCTCGTTTTGACTTGAAAACAGTGGAGGGGCTGAAGGGAAAAAAGGGAGGAAACAAATAGTGCATTTCTCAAATACGTAAAAAGTAGTTCTGAAGAAAGAAAGAACCCATCTGCTTATTGTGGAGAGGGTGAGGTGGGAGTGAAATGCAGCAAGGCAGAGATAAGGACATCACAGGGGCAGCGGAGAGCTGCAGGGTAATCACCACTTTCTGGTGAACCTTCCCAGGCTGAAACTTTGAGGGCTCATGCTGGGAATAGCACAGGGCAGTGTGCAGTGTGTTTCTCTCCCCCTGTGGTCTGCAGTACTCTCCCCACTGCTACTTACTCTGCCCATTTTGCTAATAACTGGTCGCTGACATAATCGTTGTGCCATCAGCTGCTTTGTTTCGGGATGGGAAACCTGTAGTCATTTTGCTTTTAATGTTCACCAGAGTATGATATTTAGCACTGCAAGATGCTCATCTGTGTTGGTCCTCAAAGTACCCTGCATTGCTGCTGTCCTGCCCTTCTTGCACGCATGTTAGCTCTTGCCATCCTCTGCCATCAGTGAGCAGGTGTTCACAGACATCAGAGGTGCAGGGTCACAATATTTACACAACATTTATTTCCAGATCCTGGTAGGAAATGCTCAAAGAGCATGCAAATCCATTCCTTTTTCAAACAGTCCCTTTGCTCCAATGGTGACCAGAGAGGCTCAAAATATTTCTGCCCTGCACACCAAAGTAGCAAGTGTATTTTCTGTTGGATCACGTTGCAAAATCTCTCCAGAACCTCTTGATGTAAGTCATTTTACGAGCTCCCAAAATAATCTGTCTTCTCAATAGTTGGAGCTCCCTCACACACTGAAAGAGGGAGCTCGGGGATCTGTTTATAAGAGCAGAATTTGATGATTCTGACATTTATAATGCAAGTGCTAAAATCCAGAGGTATTTGAAGTCAATACAGCATCACAGTTTTAGCTTGCTAACCTAAGACAAAGAGATCCCAGATCTCTGTTTTTTAAGTATGCGGACATACGGAGCGGGTGTTCCTTTGGCTGATAAGGAACTGCAAATGATGCATCCCAAAATCTTTTCCACCGTGGTGCTGCCTAGGAGCTCAGCTCAGCATTTTGCTACAAATCTTGTGTCAAGTGATGCTAGTTACATTTTGAGAGGAATAAATACCAGAGAAGCAATGTCTTGTTTTCCTACATATCCTCTTGTGAAGAAATGAGTGTATGAAATATTTATCAGCCAGTTAACTCCTGCGCCCTGCCCTGGTGTCCATCCCAGTTGCAGAGGAAGAAGCTGGTTCAAATAAGGCCGGCTTCGTTCCGCTCAGAAAGATTTTCCCTTGGCACTCTCTAGATGTAAATATGTCAGATTCTTGTGGATAATCCTTTCCTGTCAGTACCGCTTAGGTTGGGATTGGGATGGAGTCCTGCACTGATGAGTAAGGATGGAAAACATAACAAGCACAGAAAGAATCAGGCTTACCTTGAAACTCTTGCAAATTTTTAGTGCTCTGGCTTTCAAACAAGGTTCTAATGATTTTGTGGGTTTTTTTTTTTCCTTTCTCCCTTTTGACCAAAATTCCCATAAATACATATGTGCCAAGAGATACAGAATATAATGTTTAAATGTTATTTGCTCTGCAGTAATAATTTGAAGCTTCAAGCCAGGGTAGCTCTTTAAATGTCAGCCACTACAGAGCCACACATTTATGGAGAGCACTGCAAGAGACATTATCTAAACAAGTGAATTGACAGCTGTTGATGGCAGGTGAAAAGGAAACAATTCAGTTCCCAGGATATTTCTCATTTTGAAATCACTCAAGCAAAAGATAAAATAAAATCATGCCAAATGTTTCTGAGCCCTGGAAACCCCAAACACTCTGCAAAAGGGAACGGGACCCAGCCTGCAAGTGGTCTGCCTGGGAGCCAGAGCTCCAGACTGGGCAGCAGGCTGTATCAGAGCTGTGCAGCCCAAGCTGCCTCGCCTGGTTGACCTTATTGCTTAAGGTCTCTAAATGGAAAATAGCAGGTCTTCAGTGAAGATTTGCAAACCGCTCCTTTATAGTTCCTACATACAAATGAGAAACTTAGAAGTTCTGGTGAGGCAAGGGTCCAGTGCAGATCCCTCTGAAGTCAATAGCTACACTGTATTCCCTTCTCTGGTATATAATTAAGGCCAAAGCACTTTGCCCAAAGCCACACAGAAAATGTGTAATAAACCCAGCAATGATTTCCAGTACCTAAAGCTCCAAAAATCCTCTCTTCCCCAACAAGTGTGTCAGAGCAGCTTACCAAAATACCTAATAGTTACCAGAACTTCCCATACTAAGCAAGGCTTTCCTTTCTGAAGTGCAGGGTGCTGCACTTGGGTCGGGGCAAGTCCAGGTATTTATACAGACTGAGGGAAGAACCCCTTAAGAGAAGCTCTGTGGAGAAGGAATTGGGGGTTCTGGTGAACGAGAAACTGGACATGAGCCAACAGTGTGTGCTTGCAGCCTGGAAGGCCAACTGTGTTCTGGGCTGCATTAAAAAAGGGGTGCCCAGCAGGGAGAAGGAGGTGATTGTTCCCCTACAAGAGGAGGGCCACTAAGATGATCAGAGGGCTGGAGCACCTCTCCTATGAGGAAAGGTTGAGGAAACTGGGCTTATTTGGCTTGGAGAAGAGAAGGCTCTGGAGAGACCTCATTGCGGCCTTCCAGTACTTGAAGGGAGCATGTAAACAGGAGGGAGAATGGCTGTTTACAAGGGTGGATAGTGATAGGACAAGGGGGAATGGTTTTAAACTGAGACAGGAGGTTTAGGTTAGATATTAGGAAGAAGTTTTTC
>PPHD01023803.1:0-12341 GCA_002909625.1 Bambusicola thoracicus
AAAACCAAATTAATACTGCATTATGAAACAAGTATATACTAGCATTTCTTTTAAATGCTCCTGAGCAAGTCTTTTCAGTAATATTACTGTATTATTCAGTTTTAGCAACATCACTTAATCCATGTTAAAATTTCACCTCCATACAAATTAAGCCTTTTTTAGATATTAAGTTCTGAACAATACTCACCATCAGCTCTATACTATTTTGTTTACCAACTTAAAGTGAAATTTAATGAGAGAAAGTGCCAAATCACTCTAATGGCATTTTTGAATATATGTGTCTATTTTATTCATAGCTGGTAACAGTATTTCTATTATAAATGGTTTGTAAGGAACAGGGTGGAAATAAAGAAAAATCCTCAAAGCACTACCTCAACTTCCAGACAATATTAATAGTATTACACAGGGGGAGAGCTAATCAGCACAGATGCTACAGAGCAAGTAAAGACAGTGAAATAACTGTTCTGTTAAGAGAGAGGCAAGGATGGCTTTATTTGAACACAAAGGCTAGTTGTTTACTCCTAGCAGTGGCAAATAATGAACACACAGAGGGATTTAGGAGCAGGGTACTACTATGTCTTCTCAGTGCTCCAGCAGTCTCCCAGTCTCACTGAGCTGGGGTCTCCAGGAGCCTCCATTCAAACCAGAATTACCATCCACACATTAGAACAACTGCAACAAAAATGAGGGACAGTGGAATACAAGAGCCTTCCATTGGCTGAATGGAGGAAATGGTTACACTCACTGTTGAATCTTGCAACTTTCAGAGTTGACCCATATTGACTTTGCCAAGCAAAGATGAATACTGTGGGACCATGCTAAATACTTATTTTCCATATACATAATTTAAAGTCACATTATAATTAGTTTTAATGGATGATTTCTAAAAAACGCAAAAGGCAACAAAAATTGATGTTGCAGTTCAGAGTTCTGACCAGACTTTTTTACTTCTCTTCTGACAAAATTAAAAAAAACAAGAAAAGTGTTGGGTTTTTTTGTTTTCCCACACAATCCTCCTTTGCACATTCTCATACACAATGTCTCTGTGTAGAGGCAGCTTAAAAGCATATAATGCAAATTTTTCAATTTGCACAAATTATAACAGCGCTTGCCTAAAGAAGGAATACTTGCTCATTTTCTACCTCTACTTCTGAAAAGCTCATGAATTTATGTCACTGACAGCCCTTCTGCAGTAGCTGATATTAGCAAGAATAAATTAAAAAAAATAAAGAGATTGAAGTGCTTCCTTACAGAAAGGAGCAATCCTCTGTCTGGCCATGCTGGCTCAGTATGTGCACAGGTAGCAGTACCCACACTGGCATCCCAGTGTGGTGAGCCAAGAGGCAAGCTGGTGGTTTTAATTAAAATGCAGTCAGCTGAAAAATCATTAATATTGCAGAGAAAGAAAAACAACCTTTATCCTACTGGGCATGGCTAATAAACTTTTGTTTTTTTAATTCACTGAGCTCCATCTGTGAAGGTTAAGGGGAAGGTTAGCTTTGTGAAGACTGCAACTTTGTCTTGTAGACCTACGGTTGCATATCATTCAACCCTTATCTTTGCAAACAGAATCAAATTTTATTACAAGATTATTATTATTTTCAGAAATTAGCATTACTTACACAATAAAAATGTAAATTTGAAGCAGGCCAACAAAATAGAGCATACTTACTTTGTATTCTAGAATACCAGACAAACAATATGTCAGGCCTCTGGCAAATTTATTTCAACAACTTAAAAGAAACCTGCAATTGATATTTTAAATAATGGAAGGAAATGGAGGGATTAGTACTCTCATGATGACTGAGAACATCATAAGAATACTTTGCAAAATAAGTTATGTTTTCCAGTTGAAAATAAATAAAAAAGGAGCTTCCACAAATTGAAAATTTTTGAATAGACCAATTGAGTAAAGCTTCATTATTAGGAAATGGTATTTTTCCACTTGTCTAGGATTTACTTTTGGGGGTATTTAACTACGTCCACATTTGCATCTTCCCTTACTAAATTAAAGGAGAAACCTTTCCTAGGTACTGAATAGTAAAGAATTTCCCTGTATTTTCACACCTCAATCTAACAACACTTTTCTATTAGTATGATGTAAACACTATAATGAGCAGTTGCAGAAAGCATTTGAAATACAAGCGACAAACATTAGGTCTCATGGCATTCTTACACTATAAGCTTTTTCATTATTAAAAAAAACAAAACAAAAACAAAAACAAAACACCACCACTATGTATTTGCTAAAGTTGCAAAGAAGTAGGGGAGAGAAAGATGGAGAGCACCAGTGGTGAGGGTTTCAAGTAACAGAAATAAAAGAATATCATACTAAAGGATAGATTGTGTTAGATCCTCTCATTTTCCACTTCGGTAACATGGCAATCTACAGAAAGGTGGAAGAATTGCTTAGGATTAAACAGCTCAACTGCCACCCAGGAAATACAGACAATATTGCCTGTGCTACCGATTTCCTTTAGAACAATATAAATACGGGCAATGTATTTAACCTCTTTATGTTCTAATTCTGTTTACTACAAACAAAATAATGATTGAGATCATCAAGCATACAATGCATGATTTCGATCACAAACCTACAGACAAAAGCAGTAAGTCAGATAATGATAAGTACAGTAGTAATAACAAAGAACAGAAGAAAAAAAAACAACACATTTAATTAAGCTTTTCAAAGTAATTTTAGGAAGTCCAGGAATTACATGATACTAAGCATCTCTAGGAGCTGGACTCCATGATCCTCACAGATCTCTTCTGTAACACAGTGAGAAGGGCAACAGGATGGTAGAGCAGCATGATATCAGGCTACAGCAGGTATTCACTCAGACACAACAGCAGAGGGTGCAGAAACAAGGGGAAGAAAAAAAAAAAAATTTCCTACCTTCAGAAAACCTATAAAGCCCTCAGGTAGACACGGATCTTCAGAAGAGATGCCCTCACCTCCACCGCCAACCCTTAAATGAGGACTGGGAAGGGGTGGATCCACCCCTTCAGTCACTCAGGTGCACTGCATGCACCTGAGCTCCCGTGGGCTGGCCCTGCCTTCCCACCAGGTGTTCAATCACTGCTTCAAGACATGACTCAGCATTTCCACTACACCTTCCAACTCATGGTATTCTATGATATAATAGTGTTTAGTTTTCTCTTAAAAAGCATATAGTCCAAAAATAATCAACAATAACAAATCACAGAATTGATAGAGATTGACGTGTGCTTCTGTACCTAGTCTTTTCTCTACACACATTTCCTATTATATCATGCATGCCTCCCCTAAAAACAAAGTCCCTACAGTCCCAATTCTGACACCATCTCAGTTTGACTTTCATTTTTTACAGATCTGTTACTTTTTTTTTTAAATAGAGAAATGATTCAATTCTACTTTTCTACTAGTCAAAAAAATCCTATAGATGGTAATAAACAGATTATGTTACTTTACTTCCAATTCAAACTCTTGATCTTCTTTTATTACCCTTGGTGAAGAATATTTTGAGTTTCTCACATCTGCAAGGATAAGGCTGCTTTGAAAAACAGGCTAATATCCCATGATCTAACAATTCAATTAATTTGGAACGTGTCTTACTGATTAATAAGTTTTGACCGAATTGCGTGTTTCATCTGTATTCATATCCTGACATTAATGACTGTGTTCATTCAGCAACACAGATAAAATATTTATATTAAGGTACTGTAATTTTAATTTTGTTATTAAAATTTGATAATGTTATCAGACTATTCTCTCATATCCTGGAACAAAGTACAATACAGTTTTGTAATGAGGTTCTACACACCTACAGCCCAAATAGTCTGCTTCTTTTGCCTCGCTCATGTTTAGTCTTCTGACCCCTGCAGAGAAAGGGGACCATGTTTCCTTTTTGTAAAAGAACAGAATTTGCAGTACACTGATGGAATTGTTGTGACAGAAGCTAACATCAACACATACTAGATGTAATTTAAAAGGCATTTAGTTCTGAGGACATGACACCTTTCAGAAACATGCATTTGTATCCATTAGTGTATGATTTTTTAAGTACAGTAACATCAGCGCTTATTAGTGTAGAATAGTAGTACACAATAGTCATACTCATAGAAGGATGCCCAGAAGAATCTGAGGTAAATTCTCAAAAGAGCCACGAAGTTCAACTCTAAACTTTCAAGAAACTCCCCCAAGTCAAGAGGTTTCAATTTCCACTGCAAAATGAACTCTTGTTTCTTTGACAAAACAAGACAGAATTGTACTTCTCAATACTCTGCAGTTTCACTTTGACCTATAACAAAAGAAAACCCATATTCAAAGCAGACTTGAGACTGGCATGTGTGCTCAGCAGACAGAAAAAATCTGGGCCTATTTCTACCAGTATAGCGAAGGGAGAAAAAAAACACACAAAAAGAAAACCCACACTTTTCCTTATGTAAGGGTGATAGTTACCTAGCATGCATCAAGAGACACTTGTCCCACAGTGCTGTCTTCAATCACAGCTTTAGGTATCATGACCTCAGATAAAATTTTTTCTTCTATTAATTTTGTCATTCTCTTAAAAAGCTGTGGTCACCTTGTGCCCAATTTTGAGATTTAGTACCTATACAGAGTCATAAAGAAGATTTTAAGTTTTCTGGAGGGCCAAGGGGAAAAGAGCATGAAAGGTATTAATTCTCATCTTTCTTAGAGATACAAGTCACAACCATGCCTTATACTTCAAAAACTGCTAATTCCAAAAATGAATTTTTGACTTCTCTTCCTTCTAGCAGTTCCTGATATTAGGAATACTTAATCCAATACAGATTACACATTAATCATCTTTAACAGAAATATACTGTAAGATGTCAACTACATGTTTATTTCTAGTTCATGAAGGTGAAGCTTACCACTGGCGAAACAAAAACAGCACTTGCTAGGTACATGTAATGTAGGTAATGCAAAGCAGAAGCCACAGCCCTGAGAAATGATAGAAAGTCTGTGCTACCCCTTTATTAAAAACAACAACAACAACCCTAAAAAATAAGCCACAACTGGGATTCCTTATTGGCTGTTTGAATTTTCCTGCACCATTCCATGTCTCTGCTTCCCAGTGATGAACTTCTGATGCTGTTGCTGGCAATGTAACTGAGTCTGAAACAACTTCTTCCTCACATGGAAATACTATTTGTAGGAAAAAAAATGCCTGCTGTGTGTGTCTGTACATTCTAAACACAAATTTGTGCTTTTTAGAAATGTATGTTCTTTGGAAGGTATTTCAAGATGCACTTTATACATTTCATGAAATAAAAAAGAGCAATTACATTTACCTTATGTTTACTTTCAGTTAAAATAACAATAGCCACAAGCAGAAACAACAGCTAATAAAGTACCATAGCCAAAGATAAGGAAATGATCTTTCCCTAATTCTAACGTTCTAGTTGTATCATCCTGTTACTCAGAATCCAAAATCAGTATCCCAAAAGTAAAAACTCACACACTGTATTGCTCCTCACTTAAATTTCACTTTAAAATACTAGGATCCAGGTCTGCATGCATGTGCGAGTCTTCCCTCCAACATAGAGTATGTGTATAGTGCTATCCATATAATGCTATTTTAGCCGATTATTCAAACTGTATGGCTGCTCCTACTTTGCTTGCTTAAAAGATTTTACTAATAATGAGTTCAGTGAGTTTCAGGTAGGTTACATACCACACCAGAGTGCTGCTTTTCAGTGTGAACAGCTAACACCTCTCTTAACAACTCACCAGTAGCATACTGAGTAATAGCTTCCGCACTGTCCTTAGAAAGTTTACCATGACACATAAGGTGATGCAGCAGTGATTTGCACAACAACAGAAGAAAAAATTAGAAGCGACATCTGGAGGTCACCCAGCAAAGCAAAGCAAGTAGTAAATGGTCATGAGATAGCACGGGGTCTCATCCTGCTTATCCCTGGGGAAGGGGAGCTAGTTGCCCTAGGATTTGATGGTGAAAAGTCATTGTCCGCTTAGAATTTCTCTTGTTATTGGTTGTGGCCATTGCCTCTGTCCTTCTCTGCAATCTCCCGTATCCAGAAAAAAGTCTGCATTTGAGACCCCCTGAGCCCATTCCTGGAATAAACAAGCCCAGTTCCCTACTGCTCCTTGCCTGTCACGAGTTGCAGCCCCTTCCCTTGGCGCCTTTCAGCTGGAACTCTTTCTATAAAAAAACAAAACAAAAAACCACACACAGCTTCTTCTGGAAAGTGTGAAATGCACATCATTTTAATGGCCAAGTAAGCTAACAAACTGGTAAGTGAAGCTGTCTAATAAAAAAGTCAGGTACTAGAGCCCAACCGAACTATTAATTTTGATTAATAATTTAATTAATATGGTAATATATAAATAATATAATTAATATGGTATTAAGTATACAATTATACAGTAATAAGAAATTTCTGTAGTGGCCTATCTCATGATTTGTCACGTCTGCACTCCCCTAGATCACTACCAGGCAATTTCCAGGGTGAGAATCAAACCCTTCCACAGGCCATTCTTAATAGGCAGTGTGCACATAGTGACCCTCTCCTGGAAGACAGACGACTCCAAAATAGCTGCAAGTTATTGCAATGCACATCCCTAAGCATCTTTAATTTACTGATACTGATGTTGCCTATGCTTCCATTATCTTATCACAAGGACTAGACCAGAGGCAGCACTTATCTTTTTTACATTAACATTAAAAAAAAAATACACATTTATAGCTGATGTTTTGTGATAAGCAAGAATAAAAATACTCCTCTCCTAATACACACCTGTGTAACGATCATATCGATTCATATCTGCTTCCAGTTAAATTACACCAGAGTGGAGAATCGTACTCAAATCACTCAGTGCCACCATTGCCCTTTGCACCAGAGAAAGCACTTTCACTGCAGACAGACAACAGTTGATCCTCAGTACATCATACAGTAATATCAAAATCCTGTCTTTCACTGAACTCCCTCCTGTCTGTGTTTTCCAAACTTTACAGGGGAAAAAAGACCATTCTACAGCTGCAGTACAAGCATAGTTTGGACAGTAAATATGCAAGTAAAATACAATTAAATGACAGAAGGTACCAGTTAAATACACTGTTCCCAAATTATGCATTGCAGAAGCTTGCTTTTCTTCTCAAAGTTTCATCATGGCAAACATAAAAAACGCAAGTAATCCAAAATAGAGTACAATTAAAAGGAAACTTGAGAGAAATTTTAGATGGCATGTTTTCCACCTTAAAGCATGCCTATGGCTTTTATTAGCAATAAAACAATGTTCATATCCCATAAACTCTCTAGCTGAGACTGTGTTCAGAACTAATTTTTCCACAGGAGTGTTAAACTTTTAACATCTCTTTTCCAAGGAACTACAATGAAAACGTTGTCTAAAATTGAAGAGCTTTCCTTACAGTCCACAAAATTAAGTAGAAGAAAATAATCTCAAAATTTCAGATAAGATTTTTCAACACGTTACACAGTTATTGTCCTTTCAATATTAATTTCTTTTGTTAAGTGAAAAAAAAAACACGCTTAGTTTCCCTGAAATATGTACACTAGTATCCATCAGCACTTGAAGTACCAACAATGAATAAACGAGCACTGAAAGAGCAAGGTCATAAAGAGCTCTGTTTCTTCATATTAAATTGAAATTTAATTCTATATTATATTAAAATTTTTACTTTAGGACTGATAATTGCACACGTGGATACAAAATATCCCAAAGTGTTCTTATAAGACTACTTCCATTTCAATTACTTAAAAGTAATTTTTTTTAAAAAAAGTTATCCAAAATTAATCTCATTCCACTTAAACATTTTCCTTTTATTATACCATCCACTATTTTCCTATTTCTTAATTTAAACACTCTTCTGAACATTAATTATCATATGTGATGAGTACATTAATTTAAAAAAGGCAAAGAAGAAGGGAAGTATGCACTAGTTCATTTGGAAAAATGAAAAGGATAACAAAACCTGACAAGTAAAATAGATAGCTTTCCTGTTGTCTTTAAAAATGAAGTTGATAAAAAGCCATAACATCCAACCAGACAAAACCGACAGCTGCTCTTAATCGAAATACAAATGAGTTGAAAAATACTTCATACAAGAGATGGATATTTCTGGTAACAGAACAATGTTAGTGTTTAGCTTCAGGGCTTCCTTTCCTCTTGAGGAACAACTTGATAACGTAAAGGTATCTACTCCTTAATCTCTATTTTCACATTTTACTTTCAAGAGTATGTTGATCCCTCCACAAATAGCAGCACTGCGAACCTTTGAAACAACAGTGTGTGTAAAAACAACATCAGAAAGTTGTTGTTCTGTGATATACTGACGGTTCAGCCATCACCAAAATGAGCAGCCACTAGTTGTTTGCTCAGATCTGCATTTCAGTTGTGGATAATGGCTGAAATCAATGGAAAACCCTGCAAGAGCCATAAAAACAAATGCTCTGTGGCTTCTTTCAAATCCCAGCACAAATTTCTGTATGTGTCCCTAGTGACATAGGCTGGCTTGTTTAACAATAGGGATCAGTATATGAGTTTAAGGACCAATATATTAGTTTAGCAAAAGGAATAAATGAGTGCTATTTCTAAAACTTTCCATTTCAGCTTGGTTTGTGAACAGTGTTGTTTTTCCCAAAGATTTTGCTTCACATGAAACACTAGGGTCACAATAGACTACTTTTATCTTTGCATCCACCAGGTGCAAGGACTTATACCTTGGATTTCATATATATTGTTTTGGAAATTGCTCATTATGGCCTAACAAGCAATGTAAGTTTGCCAAATGAGAGGAAAACAGCTAGAGGTCAGGCAAAAGTCTCAGTAATGAAGATGATGATGGAAAAAATGGGGAGAAAGGAAGAGGTTGTACAACCACCTTACATGCAACTGCGCATACTCAGAGGAACATTACCACATACTAATGAGTTATTGGAAAATAATGAATATGTATACCAATGTACTGCATATGTATGCCTTAACTGTTCAAATATAGAACCTGAACTCTGAGAGTAGGTGTTTGATTAATCTAGTTTCCCAGTACGTATCATGAGGAATAAAGGAATGATGCTTTCTAACACCACCACATTGGAGTCAGAGTTTTCTTCCTGGATTTTGGATGACACTAGAATACAAAAGACTCTTTGATATTGACTTGCTGGGAACAAAGAATTGATATTTTGAGCCCCTCTTCCCTAGTTTATTCTTTTCTGAAGAACCATCCCAGAGGGGTTTGCCAGCTCTTCAAGTATCTTTAGAAATCATTAAACATGCTTAAACCACTTATTTTAGGCATCAAATACACAGCAAATGAAATGATTAAGGCTTATGACCAATATGACAAAAATTACACAAAAGTGCTTGAATCCCTTAAGAAAATATGTACCCTTGAAACAGTACAGTTGCTCTGATAGTCTAAATATTGATCATTTGCACACAAAACAACAGAAAAGCAAATTAAAGTTTATCAGGTGGTAGGAAACTGACATTCAGGATCAATGAATCACTGTTATATTTAATCCCAATTGATTCGAGAAGTTCAGTACATTTTCCAAGCTTGTCTTTATGTCACATCATAAAGTGAAAGGCAAATGGAAATTTATTAAGCTATGAATCCTTTATTACTTAAATTCGATAAGCTCTAAAAGGCTCGTCCATAAATGGCAGCTCAGGTTCTCCGTGTTTAAATTTTTTAAAACAATAAAAAGCTTTGGCAAAACTGACGCAGTGGTCTAGCGGCAGCACCACAGTACTGCAGCAGCCAATACTGAAGCTCAAACCATTGCTGGCAGCCCAGCAGAGGGTGACAGGATTGCAGGAAGTGCAGGCTCAATCAGACAGAAATTGAGTTTTATCAGTGAGCTCCTGAAGCCAGAGATGAAGCTACCAATCCCAGAATGGAAATTTGTAGGATTTGGTGTAAGCATGAAATAGAACAGTATTTCCTGTTTAGGAAGCAACTGGTTACAGATTACTACTTTAGCACTTAGATGGAGCCAGAGGACATGACCTGGATGTTCTTTTTAGACAGCAAAAATTGACCTAAGCAGAGAACTGAATAAGCTATATTGCAATCTGATATAAAATCCCTGCCCCCTCCCTTCCACACCTCCAAAATTACTACTTGTAGAACTGGTGCTTGTCAAGCCATTCAAACTCGAGAAGCAGCTTAAAGTACAATAGAGCATACTAAAATGCCATCTACTTTCATTCAATCCCACTTGCATAGGTAGTGACAACGAACAACATGTGTCACAGCTGCTTCTGCTGGTGCTGCTTTTTTTTCCCTCTTCCTCTAGTCTTTGCAGCATCCAATACTGGACTTTCAGGAAAGACACAACAACCAGAGCATGCAAGTCTCACTGCCACGTAAAAGAAGTTGGCACTTAACACCTACTCAGCAGGAATCCCCATCACCATCCCAAACTAAAGAAGGGTTTAAGTCCTAGTAATTAGACAGGGTAATTATGGTTATGCAGATCTAAGAGCAGATATAGATAACACAAAGTTGTTCAAGAGATAATAAGCAACAAGAGACCATAGAAATGTGCATCAGAGACATTTATAGCCAGTACTGAATTGCTGCATCTGACAAACAAGCACCATTTTTATTTAGCTCCTGAACTGAGATTAAGCTCTTGCAATTCATCCAAATGGAAACGTTGAAATGCAACACACTAATTATAAAACTAATTGCTTTTTGGGATCCTATACTTAATTAGCTTTCATATTCTGAACACCTAATAAACAGTAAGTCCTACATGGAATGTTATAATACTTGAAAACATGGTGTGAATCTGCAGTAAAATAGTACAATACACTGTATGGAGAAGCATCCTACACAGCATTTTTTTGAAAAAAATAAAGCATTGTCTGCTTTTTGGAAATGTATCCAATCTGGCTCCATTGGAGCAGCAGCATTAGCATCTGGAGTAGAAGCAGCATCTAATGTGAATGCTGTTCTCTAGGTTGTCTTGTTTTTCTTCTTTAGAGCTCTGTTAGGTGAGTCTGGAAAAACACAGGAAAGCTATATCAAGTATTCCTCATGGGGCTTGTCTGCTGGTGCTAGCAACTTTGCAGCACTGTGTACCAGGTTTAAATCCTGATACATGCTAAATGCCAAATAAATTACAGAACACTTCTACCACACAGTACCCAGGTCATGTTTGTCAGCAAAAAAATATTTGGACTGCTGACTGGGAAGACTCCATTTTCAACTGAACGCTGAGCCAGTTTTCACAGTCAAACATCTGGGAAATTATTTACGTTAAGGATCTGGGGATATTGGTTGACACTTGGCTGAACATGAGCAAGCAGTGTGCCCAGGTCTTGTAACAGAAATAGCATACAGACAGACAAGGGAGGTGATCATGCCTTGGCCTGGTGAGGCTGCACCTCAAGTACTGCATTCAGTTTTGGGCCTCTCACTACAAGAAAAACACTGAGGCCCTGGATTGTGTCCAGAGAAGGGCAGCTTTGAGGGGTCTGGAGCACAATTCTTATAAGGAGTGGCTGAAGGAAATGAGATTTTTCAGTCTCAAGAAGAAGACACTCAGCGGAATCCTTATTACTCTGTACAGCTGCCTGAAAGGAGGTTATGGTGAGGTGGGGACTGGCTTTTTCTGTGAGCTAACTGGGACAAGAGGGAATGCATGGGCGAGGCATGGGAATGGGCTGCCCAGTGAGGAGGTGGAGGTGTTTAAGGAAAGGGTGGGTGCAGTACTTAGGGACATAGTTTAGTGGTCGGTAGTGGGGGGTATTTCTTAAAGGTCTTTTCCAACCTCTGTGATTCTGTATTATTAATCTGATACTAAATCCACCTGTTGATGAATATTTGAAATACAAGCGTACATAAGATGCAGTTTTCCAAAATTTGATTAAATAACAAACTCCAGTCACAATGAAGGAAATGTAAATTTTATCATAACTTCAGTAGCATAAGAAATGCCTGAAAATGTGCTATGCAGGTTGGACTTAAGCCTTCAGAGACTACTAATTAAATGGACCACATACGTAATTCTAGATTAGAAAACCTGTGAGGTTTTAGGTCATTTCTTCAAGAATTCCTCAAATGAGAACATAAGGCATTGCCTGATTTTCCAACAGAATCAGTCTTGCCTGATTATTATGGCAATGCACCCCAGAGCCATGTAATTATGGTTCTATTTAGTAGCAAAATGAGGAAGAAAACTGGATTGAAGTAAGATTTTCTCTCTTTGTTGGCAAACTGCCAACAACAACAAAAAAAAATGTTGGGAGGTGCAAAAAAATTCCATTACCTTTGTAATGAAGGCTGAGAGGGGATTTGATCCAGGCTTATAAATACCTGAGGTGTGGGGGCCATAGTGGT
>PPHD01023804.1:0-12341 GCA_002909625.1 Bambusicola thoracicus
GAAAAGGGGTGTCCAGCATCCCTCTGTGCTCTCAGCATTGCTGACCTGAGGCCCCGCTTACAGTTTTTGTCCATATAATGAAGATCAGTGAAAATTAAACTATTCCCCTGGCTCCAAGCAGTACAGACATTGAACCCACTCTGACACCAGCACCAAAGCTGGTAAGCCCATCCCACAGGTGATATCCTTGTGGGAAAGTCTTAGGAGGTTCCCTGAGTTGTGCACAGGATTAATGGAAGTTTCTCTTATGGTGCAAATGCACAATGGATTTGTGGCTTGAGAGCAGCCCTTTCATCCCAATGGCAGCGTGATGAAATAAGAAGTTTTCACTGCAGGCATCCAGATGTTCACATCGAACAAACACTTCTGACCAACCCGTCCTGATTTGCAGCAGGCCCTGTGTCCAAACAGGGCTAAGGAGTGCTTTGCTTGGCTGGGATCTCCTATGGACGTGGCAGATCCAAACCCCATAGGCTATGAGCGGGAAGGCCACACATCCAACTGGTTGATGAGGAAAGGCTTGTTAGTACAGTGAGATGGGGCACAGCTGGGTTTGGTCTTCCTGTTGCCTTAGCTTGAAGGCTTCTCCTTCCTCTACCAACCACACTCCAGCAAGCTGCAGGGAGACCCACAGTAGGCAGTCCCGTGCAGAATATTCCCCATCTTCACCACTTTAGTGATGGATTTCAATAGTAAGAGGAAAAAGTTTTGCTTCCCTTCCCACTTTCCTGCTTCCTTTCTTCTCTTTCTTTTTCACCTTTCATTTTATTCGAACTGCTCACAAAGTGAATCAGCAGAGGGGCATCCAGAGCAGCTGTTGCTCCCATCCCATGCAGGACTATGGTGACAGCTGCCAGCCCACCTTGGCTGGAGCTCAGATGTAGAAGGAGATGAAGCTGCTGATGGAGGCAGCAGCCCCTGGGTTCTGTGCTGCGTTAAACGAGCTGATCTGATCTCATTCCTGTGAGCATCTGAAGCCCTAACCTGAGCAGGATTGCAGGAGCATGGACACAAAATACAGAGGGCTGGAAGTGTGGGGCACATCCAGGTTTGAATCACACAGAGCCCTTCCTGGTGGTAGCAGGAGCCACGTGGGCAGGCTTTTGTGCTCCACGTGAGCTATGTGACAGCCTGGGTTTGTGCTTCTGAGCCCAGACTCGAGGGGCTGAAGGGTGCAGTGAGCAGCCGAGCAGAGCCTTGGGTGTTGGATGCAAAACCTTTGGAAGCTGATTCCTGCTCTGTGAAGTTTTCTCTCCTCCGGTGGGACCTGAAACTGTTTGTGTTGCAGAAGTGCAGCCTTGGCCTGGGGCAGCGCAAACAGCGGCTGCCTGGTGCTGACACACACCGGGGCAGGGCTGGGTGCAGCTGGGGGGTTGCCAGCGCTGCTGAGAGCTCTGGGGTGGCTGCAATAGGGCTGGGGGACCTGGCAGTCTGTGTCCCTGTCCCTCCTGCACAAGGCAAGGTCGTTCAGAGAGCCCCTCTGAGCCCTGGAGCTGGACACGGCATTCTCTGCTCACAAACAGACGCTGTTTTCTCCCCTCTTAGTTTCTTTGTTTGCTCTATTTCATCACGCGGATAATGGATGGACGTGTCCTTCGTTATCTGTTCTACCCTATACAGACCAGTGGTTGTGCATAATTGCAAATGCTCCGGGGTTTTACAGCCGGGGCTCTGCAATGTTTTTGCACCCGGCTGCGTGTTATTTATTGCTGTTAACACGGGGAGCTTTTTGATCCAAGCGCTCTCTGTGAGTACCGCAGCAGTGAGCCGTGCCCCGGAGATGGCACAGCCTGAGCGCAGTGAGGCACAAGAAGGTGAGAAAGAAAAGTCTTCCCCCCCTCTTCCAGCCTGAGTGGGGAGAGCATCTCATTCGAGGTCTGTGCAGAGCTGAGAAGGGAGCTTTGTCCTGAGCTCCCAGTGCTGTGCCCTCCTATCCCAGTTATTAAGGAGTCAGCCGCCTTATAAAGGCTTGTCCTTGTGCTGAGAGGGACGTCTGGCTCTGTGATGCTCCCAGTGCAGGGCTCTGCCCCTTTGCTCCTGTCCCAGCAGAGCACCTCAAGCCTCAGGGTGAGTGAACCGATGCCAGGCGGGGAGGTGACAGCCCAGGGCTCAGAACACCACGTCCCCAAGCGCAGGGCTGGCATTGGGCTGCAATGCTCTGCCTCAGCGCAGCACAGGCACCTCTTGGCTGCTTTCCCTGTGAGTCAGGGCTGCTTTGAGCTCTGTGCCAGCTGGGAAGAGCCAGGCTGGCTCCTGGAGGCCACCTCACGTGGCCAGGCTCTCCCACCTGCAGCAGCACACCCAGCACTCCCAGCACAGGATGGTTTCGCTCCCTCACACACGCTGAGTCCCCCCCTGGCTCCCCACCTTGCTCGATGGCCTCCACCCTTCCTCCTCATTCCTCACGTGCCCTTCTTCTTTCCACCAGGTATTTTTGCATAAATACAAGAGCAAAGAGGAGAAGGACGCAGCTCGATCGGACAAGAAATCAGCCTTCCCTAAAGGCCACCTCTCCAGCCAGAAGCTGCCTTACCAGAACGGACACGCTGGGGGCCTCTACTCCTCATCCTCCTCTTCCTCCTCTCCGCCGGCTGCCAGCTCTGCCCTGTGTGGCAGCTCCTCCTGTGATGTCTCACTGATGATGATGGTGGGCGAGTCGGACTCGGTGCCTCCAGGCCGAGGGATCTGTTTGGACCTGGCCATTTTGGACAGCGCTTTCCTCCTCTCTCAGGTCGTCCCCTCTCTCTTCATGGGGTCCATCGTCCAGTTTACACAGTCGGTGACTGCCTACATGGTGTCAGCTGCTGGCTTCGGCCTCGTTGCCATTTACTTTGCAACCAAAGTTGTCTTTGATAAGAGTGACATGGCCAAGTATTCGGTGTGATGGGGAATGCACCGGGGCGGCACGTGGGTGCCAAGACGAGGGCTGTGCACATCCCCACAGCTGTTTGTGGGGTGCCCCGTGTCGTGTGTGCTGTCCCCGTGCTGCTGCTGGGAGCCCCGGTGCTGCTCTGGGGCTGGGGATGGCAGAGAGGCGGCAGGGATAATCTCAGGTGTAAATAGGAGGCATTGGGGCATTGTGCTTTGGGCCGCCAGTGCTTTCTACACGGTGCCTTTCTCAGCAGCAAGCACTGCACAGCCAACACCAAAGGGATTGCACTGGGTGGGGGGAGAAAGGAATCGGGCTTTTCCTTTAGTAATGGGTGTGGGGAGAGGGGAAGAGCCGTTGGCTCTCCTGCCTTGCAGTGCTGGGCGTCTCCTCTTCCCCTACTTGCTGCAGTTGTACTCAATGTATTGAGTAATGCTTCCTCAAAGAGGACACTGAGAGGAGATCACCTCGGAGGAAGGATGGGAGCTCAGGTTTGGCCGTGGAGCAGGAGGGATGCGTGTCTGTTCTGACAGGGAGAAACCACCCAGGAGAAAAGGCACCATGACCTGCTTTGGAAAAACAAGGAAGGTTTCATTAGGACCGATTCCAAAAGATGACTTATCTTTTACCTACGTACCAAATTGCATCAGATGGAAAGGACTGCTTAACGTTTTTATTTCTTTAAGAATGATTCTTTCTAGCTTTCCTTACAGTTCTGAATAGCCGACCTTCCCTCCGTGCCCAGAACAGCTGCCTGCTCTCTCCCAGTGCCTCCTACCAGGTCCAGACTGCTGTGCCCCTCTCACCCCCAACCCCCAAATGATGCTGCAGCATCACGAGGGTTCGGTCCTGCAGTGAGGGAGGAGAACAGGCAGAGCTCTCCAGGAAGGCGGTCTGGAAACAAACATACCTCATCAAATTCTTACCTGCTCCAAGTGCCTCTCGGTCCCATAACGCTGGGACCACAGTGCTGCTGGGTTGGTCGGCCCTCTGATGGGAGTCACCTCACCTGCTGCTGCCCTGAGACAGGTGCACCAGCTGCACCAATGCTCCGCCACTCAGAGATCACACCTGTGCTGAGTAGAAGCCAGGATCCTGGCTTGCGGTTGGCACTTGGGCTCTGAAATGGTGCAAGCAATGCCCAGAGAGAGGCATGAGCATTTGGAGGCAGGGCTGGGGCTGAGCAGCCCTCAGTTTTAGCTGCCAACAGAGTGTTTGTGACCAATTTCCGGTGGAGGTGTGTGGGCAGTGAGATGTGCCGGTAAGGCACTGCTGGAGGGCAAAATGCTGCTATTTTTGCAAGGTCGTGTCAGAAGATTCCTTGGCATGGAAGTGAGATTCCTCCCCTGCTGCCTGCAGGCGGGTCCTGAGAGGGTTTCTCCCCACTGCTTTAAACATCTTTCCCGTCAGGGGTGACTCTTTTTGTTTTATTTCTCCTCAAATTATGCGCCTTCCAGCCTCCCTTTCCCACAAGAAGCCCCATGTGCTGAAATGCAGCTGTTTTGGGAGCGGATTTGGCAGCTGCACAGCCATTGACGGAAGCAGTTTTTCATGTGTGCTTCCAGCCCCGGTCTCTGCCCACCCCAATCTTCAGGGGGAAGTCCTGCAGGCAGAAGGTCACTACCAAAGGTGCAGCACTCCTTGGTTGAACGCTCCCAGGGATCGGTAACCTCTGACCAAGGGTTTTCAAAGGGGTTCCAGCCTGAGTGCTGGAACACTTTGCCATCTGTTTAAGTGCCTGAAGAGTGCTTCCACGACACAGCCCGGGTGTGCAGGTGGAACGATGAGGGCCTTGAGAGCTTTGTTAAGAGCATCCAAGTGATACTTGAGAGAGCAGCGGACTCGGGGGGTCAGCAGCCTTGGCTCATAACAGCTTTTGGTTTGGAACGTGGGATACAAAGATCCTTAACTCATAGCTGTCTCCTGAGAGCAGAAGGCTGAAACCTGCCTGATTCCCCAGCAGAGCTGCCCCTATCCACTGGGATGGTTTTGGAGTAGTGATGCATTGGTGGCCAGGAGTGGTTTGGGGTGACATTGGGTACAGCAGGCTGTGTGTCCCGGCCGAGCTGCAGGGCCTGAAGTCAGTCCATGCTGGTTGGGTCTCAGATCTGCCCTCCGTTCAGCCTCTCTGATCGCCCATCCACATCTGCCCTGTGTTGAGGCTTTGGTACCCGGGTCTCAGTGGCAGCTCTGATGTTATGCATCCAGGGAGCTGCCTGCATTTACTTCATTTATGCTCTGAGAAGACCACTGAGCAACGGAGCCCGTGGCTGTGGCCAACTGCTCTTGCTGCTTCATTCCAGGTGGGTGCCTGATGTCTCACCTTGGCCTGACCTGAGGGATGGTTGGTGACACAGCTGTGTCTCTGCAGAGATGTGGTCCCATCTGACCATCCATTCGCATCCTGGCTGTGCTGCTCTCGTTCCAGTCAGCTCAGCAAGTGTGAGAAGAGCTCCCTGGTTATCTACCAAGAGGCTCTCTGATTTCTCAGCTCCCTCTTCCCCCTTCTTTCCATTTCCTCAGCTGGAATGAAACCCTGCGGATTCAGTAATTGCTCCTTTCCTCCTTACCCTCCTATTACACCAGCAGAAGTCTGCCGGGCCCTCTGCCAGCCCCCAACACAGTGGGCAGATGGGTGCAGGGAGGAGCTCTTGCCAAGACCCGTTGCTCTTTGCTAACCCTGTCCCCTGTGGGAGCCCAAAGCCAGACAGATGGGGGCTGTCTGCAGGAGAGCGCTGTAGGAGACCGCAGTGTGCAGTCTGGTCGTTAACCAAAAGCCTTTCCTCCCAGGGCAGGCTGTCACTGAGGCTTATAGGACAGGCATTTTCCAGCATACATACTGAGAAACTCCTGTCTTTATAAGATTCTGGGTAACCGGTGTGCTTCTGCTAGGACCAGCTGTGTCCACATCCCACACAGCCCAGCAGGGGACACAGGTGTGTTCTGGCAAAGGAAAGCACACCCCTTGCACAGTGTTATTGATCTGACCTGTGTGAGCACGCAGTTCTCCTTAGGACTTGATCATGCTGTGCAATGTATAGGTATGGGTGCAAGCTCCTGATGCTGGGAGCCCCTCTGTTTCTATAGGTGCACTTCTGCTTGGGTGAGCCACGCTGTGCCTCTCCTTTCCTATTGCAAAGTGGTGATTTTGGGAGTGAGTTGGGGTGCGGAGGGGAAAAGGGAGAATGTATTTTCTAATGGGAGATGATTGCCGGGGATCTCCGGGCAAGGGAAGGACGTTTGACGCCGTTTTTCCTTTCGAGATCGCGCGCTGTCTGCAAGACGCGGATGTTTTATTTATTCAGTCGAGTAATTATTTTGTGTACGGCGCGAGAAGGCGGCTGGTTTTATGATTTTATGATGTAAAGGGGGAAATAAATGGGGTTCAGCGGACGGGCGTTGTGTGTCACTGCCGGGCGCCGCTAGGGGGCGCCATAACCGCGCCGCTGCGTTCCGCACCTCCGGCGCCGGTTGGGTCGGAACCCCGCAGCAGCGCAGCTGTGCCGCCCGAGGATCGCTGAGCAGCTGAGATTGCCCCGAGAGCTGCAAGGAACCGCGGTAACATCAGCGCTCAGCCCGTGTCTCAGCTTCGTATCTGAGTAGGCGACACCCGGGGGCGCAACAGTGCGTCAGGGGACGGCAGTGAGCTGCCCTGTCCGAGCAACCGCGCACCTTTAGGGTTTGGTTTGGGAGTTTCTGTTTGCTTGCGGTTGGTTTGGTTGGTTGGTTTTCGCAGCGCGAAGCCCTGCTCGGATCTGCAGAGCTTTTGTTCGGGCTCAAATGCTCGCGCTTCGAACAAAGCAGAGCAATGTGCATTCGTTTCCTCGGCTTTACGGTGCTCTGTGGCAGATGAGTGTCCTCCCGCTCTGCCGTGCAAACAGCGACAAGGAGATCTCGTTTCCTACAAGGGCCCTTCCAGCCTCAGCGTTTCTCACCTGCTTGAAACTATTTGACCCCGAACCTCCGTCACCATCAGCCCCTATGAGTGCTTTGAGACCGCAGAGGAACACGCGTTTCCCCTATCCCTGCTCAGTGCGTTTACCCCACGCGGGGACCGCGCGCTCCCGCTGTCGTTACTCCGCTGCAGACACGACGACCTTTCCCGCGTCCTTTTCTTTCCCTGAAACGCCGGAGAAACCCGGACTGAAAAAAGCAAAAAGGCAGCGGAACCGCGGGCATCTCCTGCGGGACCGACCGCAGCAGCGCAGCGACGCGGAGCCGCCTCCGGAGCCGAACCCCCGCGGGGCGGAGCGGGCGCGGAGCCGCCCCCGGGCGGTGGGAGTGCGGTGGCAGCGCGGAGCCCAACAGGTGAGGGTGAGGGGCTGCCGGGGGGTGGGTGAGGATGGGGGGGTTCCGACCGTTGCAGGTGTGCCGGGTCCCCTTCGGGCTGCTGACACCCGCGCGTCTTTGGCCGCGTCGGAGCGTGGGGGCGTCCCTTTATCTCAACGGGATCTGCTCCACGTGGCACCGCCGTGAGCGTCGTTAGTTCTTTGGGTGCGTTTTGTCCCGAGGGCTGTGGCAGGTCGGGCTGTGCCCCGAGGTAAGTCGGCGCTCTGGGGCTGCGGGTGTTGGTGGAGCGGTCGCTCGGCGCTGCTCACGCTGACGTTGGCCCATTGCTTTCCCTCTGTATGAGAGCTGCACGCCCGCAGAGGTCAGGCAGTAACGGAGCGCTCCTGGGGATCTGAACAGCTACGGGGATGGGAATGCAAAGTGCAGCTCGGCAGCAGAGCTGACCTTGCTGTGCAGCACGGCTGCTGAAGGCCAAAGCGGGACCTCCGTGTCACCGCAGCGCTTTATCTGGGGTGGCAGCGCTGTGGGTTGATAAGTCCCTGCTGTCTGTAATGCATCCCCGATGGCGATTAGCAGTGCAGCTCCCCATTAGCTGCCCCTCTGCGAGGTCAGGCGTTGCTATTGCTGCTCTTAGAGGGCATCTGAGTGCTGCCGGAGCCGCAGGAGGCTGCAGGAAAGCTGCCCAGCTCTGCTCAGCCCCACACCTTCCTGCCCTCTGGTTGTGCTTTTGATTGTGCTGTTCATTCAGCACAACTGTTTGCTCTGCATCTGTGGGATATGCGCTCAATAAACCTTCTGAGCTGAGGAGCTGATGGTGTAATTCAGTTATCCTTGGGGGCATTCTGAAAGGATGGGGACTTCCTGAGCTGCTCTGCAAGGAGAGCCTGGTGGAAAATTGGGTTGGAAAACAGCAGTGTTTGGCAGCCAGAGGGGGAAGGCTCCTCGGATCCTCTGAAGCGTGCAGACAGAGCTGATGAGAGGGTCAGAAAGCAGAGATCTGAGGGGGGATCAGAACACTGGAACAGAGGCAGGGCTGCGATTTGGTGCTGCCTTTGAGGCGGTGGTTCAGAGCACGGATTGGTGCTGTGATGAAAACACGCAGCCTGCAGGCTGAGCTTGGCCCGAGCACCGCCCTCACCTCACAGGGGAGCAGAGCCGGCTGCGCTCATCACACACCTTGTTGGCACAGAGCTGTGCTGCAGCCCACGTCCAAGAGATGCAGCGCAGCTCTGGGCAGACAGGGAGCTGAGGTGGGGGTTATTCCTTCCTTAAAGGAAGAGCCTTTCTGTTACATCCAGGCTGCTTCTCAGAAATTCCCTCTCCCAGCTCGCAGGACCCCGGGGAAGTGCTGATAAGGAGGACTGGCTCAACAGGTTTGCAGCTCTGCGGGAACCTCATGGGCTTGTTTACTCTGGAAAACACTCCTGGGTGACTTTGGCTTTGGCTTTCCTTCTGCCTGAAAACTCACTTTCCCCATTAGAAGTCCAAGCCGTGCAGGCAGGCAGGCAGTGCCTCACTGAGCATCTCAGTACTGTGATGGTTCCCATCTGCTTTGAGCTGTGTGCCCTCAGGGGCCCCCTGAGCTGACCCGGATGGGCTGTGTCTGTCTGCACTGCTTTCTGTGCTCCTTCAGGCACCACGCAGTGCAGCACAGCAGTGCTGATGTGTTCCCAGAGGCCGGGCAGGCTGGCAGCTCCTATGGTTATCATTGGCTCCCAAACCAGTTAGTCTGAACCTGGCCGTGATATGTCCGCGTTAGGCTGTGGTTGTGCCAACGTTTGCAGTGTGGAGAAGCCTGAAGCCTCCTCTGGATCTCCACTAACGCCCATTTGTGAACCACAGGTTGGCCTCTGTGCCATCCAGCAGCACATGGCTGCCCTCTGGCGCAGGTGGAAGAGTTTCACTGTGTAGTTCTGCCTTTATAAACATCCCAGAGAAGTTTCCTTAGCAGCCCACGTGGGAAGGAGGTTGGCACGTGTTTTTTGAGCCGCAGCGTCTTTATTATCAAACAAAGACCACTGACTGCTTTTGATGCCTTATTTACAAGGCATGGTCTGTTACACTCAAAGCCTGGAGTCTTCCTGCTTGTTTCTCATTGGAAATAACCTTGGTGGTGTTCCCTTACAGATGAGCGAAGACTTCCCCAGCCGAGGTGGTGCAGAGGCTCCTGATCCAGCCCAGCAGGAGCTCGGTGCAGGTGGGGGATGTGGGCCGGCCGGTGCTCTGTGTGAGCAGCCAGGAGCTGCCAACCCCTTCATGTTCTTTGTCCCAGCAGCACAGCATGCCACCATCCCTCCTGCCAAGGCACAGCCCCAAGGAAGGCTCTGACCACCTCCTGGAGGGCAGCATTGGCCGCAATGAAGGCGACCCACTCCTCATACCTGGGGCTGAAGGGGAGGAGGAGAAGCCCCTCCTCGCTGCCTGCGAGGCCCACCTTCAGCTGCCCGACTTCTGCTGCAGCCTTCCCCAGGACTTCATCCCCACCCTGGAGGAGATCGAGGAGTTCCTGAGGGAGAAGGCTGAGTTCCTCAGGGATGGAGTGAGCGAGCAGCACGTGGCTGGAGGGGAGGTCGGGGTTGAATCTGAGACCGGTTCAGGTGGCTCTGGGGGACATCCAGTTCCAGAAGATGGCTCAGATGGGTCCCAGCCTGGAGGGGTGGCTGATGGCAGCCACCAGGGAGCAGCTGATGGGGATGTCCCCATTGTCCTCCATATCCAGCCTCTCCAGCTGGATAACAGCAGCCTGCTGGCACAGCGCGCTGTCAGAGTGACCCAACTGGTCATCGGCTTACAGGGACAAAACCTATCCCTCCTTCCCCAGCTCCAGCCCCCCGTGACCCTCTTGGACCAAAAGTACATCAAGATTGCCCCGCAGCCCAACCCCACAGGAGCAGGGATGCTGGGGGGTGTGCAGGAACAAGAGGCAGCCCCTGTGTGTCCGAAAGCCCCCACAGCCCCTGTGTGTGTCCACAAGTGCCCACACCCGGGCTGCAGCAAGGTGTACACCAAGAGCTCCCACCTGAAGGCCCACATCCGCCGGCACACCGGGGAGAAGCCCTACAGCTGTGCCTGGCCTGACTGCGGCTGGAGGTAAGTGGGAGCGTGGGGGGGTTGGGGAGGAAAGCAGGTGAGACCCTTAAGGAGGCCCAGAGGGAAACAAAAAGCATTCTGGCAATGCGGTTTGTGCAGCTGGGCTACAAAAATGGCTCTTCCGATGAATGCTTCTCCCAGAAAACAGGAGCTGCTGCTTCCTCCCAGCGCATCATCCCGTGTTGGTTCAGCCATCCCTTTGCTTTCCCTCACTGTGTGCCCCCCCTGGCTGCGTGGCTCCTTTGTGCCCCTTTCTTTGTTTTCTTTCCATCCCCTAAATTAACCCCTCTCTGCTTCTCTGATTGTTTCCTGCTGCAATGCTCCCTTCCTGGCCCCACATGCCTGTCGGAGGGGCAGGATGCTCAGCACAGCCTCTGGCAAGGAAGGTTAACGCTCCTCAGGCCTTGCATAGTGCTTCTCCTCGGCAGATCTCAAAGGATATCACAAGGAAAACCGGTGCTGGCAGCACTGAGCTGCCTTGGTTTCTTGTGCAACGCCTTGGCACCACCTGACTGCCCTGATTCCCTGCAGGGTGGAGGATGGCTGCTGCCTCAGGAGGAGCTGAGACTTTGGAGCTCACTTCTTGCAATAGAGCTGGAAAAGATGTGGTTGGGCTGCGTGGATGAACTGAGGACGGCCTTGGGATGCATTTAATCTTCACAGAGCTTTTGAAGGGCAAGCGTAGTGTTTGCTGCACCAGGTGTGAGCGTGAGGTCCTATTGCTGGGAGTCTGGGGTTACATCTGAAGCTCCTCGCTTTGTGCTTCACTGCGTGGGCACGTTTCAGCCAGATGGAAAAACCCTCCCGTCCTAATACTCCTGCCATCTGTGTTGGCTCCGTAGAGGCAGAACAGGAGTAAATCCTGCCCAGTTCTCTCCAGCATTCCCCTGGCACAGCAAAGCACGCCGCAGTCCCACCAACTCACCGAGGCCATTGAGGTGGCACTTTGGAAGGGCCGAGCATCACCTCCCTGCTCCCTGTTGGAGCTGCGTGCAGAGCAGAAGGGCGCAGGAGAGCTGAGCAGAGACGTGCGTGTGGTTAAAGGGACTTCCCAGGCGGTGCAGCTGATTTGCACCAGGTGTGGATATCGCACAGCCAAGAGCAGTGTGAGCACTGCGTATTCCTGCAGTCCTTGCTGCTGCATCCTCAGTTAATTCGCTTTGGCATGGGAACCTCTGCTCCTCTCTGCAGGCTGGCTGCATGTGCTGTTCCCCCTCTGTGCTCTGTGCTAAGGCAGCTTGCAGGCTGCTCCTCTCTCCCAGCCCTGACACTGAAAACTCGCAGCCATTCTGAGAACCAAAGGGGTGCTCGCAAGGAGAATGCGTGCTCAGGACAAACTGGCAGTGCATTTCTCTCAGCAGCAGTGCATTTCTGGCGAGGTGTGCGAAGCAATGGGAACTCCTTGCCACTCTGAACTCCATCCTCACATCCCCTCCAACCTGAGCTGATGCCCCAAAGAGCAGCTCTCAGCATCCATCCTTGGGGCCGTCAGCTCTCCAAAGGTTTCCTTCCCGTGAGCGCAGAACAGAGGAAGGAAGCTGGAGAGCAAGAAGGATCTCGGTGGCCGTATTCCTCTCTTTCCTATCCCTGAACCGCTCCTCGGTGGGGTTTCCTCCTTTCTGCTCCCTCCAGGAGGAGCCTGGGCTGCCGTGCACTGCCTGGCACAGCGGCTGCGCCCTCCAAGCTGCCCTTCTCCCGCAGGTTCTCCCGCTCAGATGAGCTCTCCCGACACAAACGCTCGCACTCTGGCGTCAAACCCTACCAATGTGCCGCCTGCCTGAAGCGCTTTGCCCGCAGCGACCACCTGGCCAAGCATGTGAGGATCCACCGGGACCAACCGGGCAGCGCCGGGATGGAGGGCTGAGCCGCTGACCTGGTGGCAGTGCAGGGAAGGAGGGCAGAAGAGGAGAAATGGCTTTGTTGTTGTAACGGGCGGTGTGCTGGAGCTCTCCTCAAGGATGGGCTGCGTTCAGAGTTTGTTTCTTTGGATTACACGTGGTGGACATGTATTGGAGTCCGTGGGGAGTGTGACGTTGTGAGCGGGGCGTGCGTGGCTTCAGCAGCGGCAGAAGGGGATCGGGGGGGGGGTGGG
>PPHD01023807.1:0-12339 GCA_002909625.1 Bambusicola thoracicus
TTTTTTTTTTTTTTTTTTTTTTGTTACTTCTTTTTAGTATGATCCCATCTTTTGAGTGTAGAACACCATCGCACCTTCTGATAATGCTCTCTTCTGCGTGTGTGTCTCTCTAGGAAAGGATGCCACAGACGCCTCCCTTTGCAGCAATGTTTGACAGCAGCGGCTACAACAGGAATCTGTATCAGTCAAAAGAAGATGGCTGTGGAGGACTCTATTACCACGATAACAACCTCTTGTCAGGGTCTCTGGAAGCTCTGATCCAGCACTTAGTGCCCAGTGTAGATTATTATCCTGATGTAAGTATGAGATATTGCACTGGCACCAGACTTTTCAGAATCAACAGAAACTGGACATGAGAAGAGAACGACTGTCATTTGAGAGCTCCTACCCTGTCCAGACGCATGTATGCCTTGAGGATGCTTAATATATCTTTTAGAAAAGAATGGTACCAAAAGGTCTTGGGGGCAGGATGGCTAAGGGATGAACTATGTCACTTTCTGTTGAAAATCTCTAGTTGAAGACGTAACTCTGCTTGATTTCATAGATGAATTTACAGTTCCAAGACGGAACTGTCCTTAAGCTCTTGATTATCCATTAATGCTCAATGTAAAATGTAAAAATGAAGCTATTTATGTACTGATTAGTCAAATATATATTTCAAGCTCTGAGAACTGAAATGTAGATTTTGTGGTGGGTGTCATAATTACTAAACTACCAGCAGCATGGGAGTAGGTTGAATAACAGATCTCACAATGAGTTCAAGTAACTATATATATAAAGCCAAGGCAAAATAAGGAACCTTTTCTTCTAGTCCCAGAATTAGTTATTATTTGTTCTGTAAAATTAAACTTTGTATGAAGACCGATTGCTTTATCTAGAGAAACATGGGAACAAACGATATCTGCGTTGATACTTGATGTAGATTGGACTTACAGCATGAATTTTATTCTCTTCTTGGACTAGAAAGAGTTATGCCATAGGGCACTGGCTCTTGCAGAGGTGTACTGCAGAGTGAGGGATATGAGCTGAGATTCTGGGCAATTTCAAGTACTAGGTTTGTAAGAACACTGTGTACAAAAGCAGAGCTAAACCAGCCCAGTCCTGCCTTGTTTTGGTTTAATCTTGCCTAGTTTGGCTCAAGCATGATGGTACAGCACTGTGTCTGGAGCAATGACAAGTGTTCAATTAAGTGATTATTGCTGTAGTAATTGCACTCGGTACAGCCAAATGCAGTTTTGTTCTGCAGATACTAAAATGATTTATCTGGAGCAGGTTTTGAGAAAATATAAAATGATGGTGATTTACCCCTTGATCTGTCTTTCTCTTGTTTGCAGAGGACATACATCTTCACCTTCCTTCTCAGTTCACGCTTGTTCATGCATCCCTATGAGCTTATGGCCAAAGTTTGCCATCTGTGCATTGAGCAGCAGAGACTAAGCGAGCCTGTCCAGGACAAGGTAATAATCACTCACTCTGAGAATCTGACCTTCAGTCACTAACATTTGTGGGAAATCTCCATACTGCTCAGACCATCCTGCATATTGCTGCTGCTGCACTTTTCATTTTACCAGTACGAGGGACAGAAATAAAAGTTATGGCAATTAATAGCACACTCTGCAATGCTTGCTTTTGTTTCTGTGTTCCAAACGTATTAATGTGTGGTGTCAAAATGTTGGAAAGAGGTAACAATGAATTAAGCGCGTGAATGGGAGTTTCACTAACGTGTGCATTCTTGTTTCAGTCTTTGTGGAGTGGCTTAGCTTGCTGGCCACTTGCATGGGAACACATTTTTTTTTTCCTGTGCATTCATACAATATATAGTGAAAAGGAAACAGGATGTGGATGTTGTTATAGAGCCTCTTTGCCAGTAGAAAATAACATAAATTAAGTTACTTGAATCCTTGCCTCAGTTTTTCCCTGTGATTTACTGTACGTACATACATAAGCGGTAAATGATGCTTAAAGCTTTGATAGTTGATAGCCATAAATTACGGAACCACTAATGTATGTCTTGCTGTGTGACATTCTAATAATGACAGGAAAACATGTGGATATAGATATTGTAAGATTTTCCAGTTACCTGAGACCTAATTTCTAGCCCATTTAAGCCAATGAGAGTCTTTTCATTGGCCTTAATGGGTATTGACTCTGGCCTGTAATCCAGTGAAGATTTAAGTTAAGCTTAAAAAACTAACTGACCTTCATACCCTTACGCTTTGTTGTATTCTGCAGAAAGGAATTCTATTTCTTTTGTGTTAGCTGTGTTGTGTATTGCTCTTCCTCATTATGCTCTCCTTTTGTATTTTCTACTAGAACCGAATACGAAAAATTGCTCCCAAAATCCTGCAGCTCTTGACAGAGTGGACAGAGACATTTCCTTACGATTTTCGAGATGAAAGAATGATGAGAAACTTAAAGGAGTTGGCACAAAGAATAACCAGTGGTGATGAGGTAAGTTGCCTGTGAACAAAGTTATTGGATAAAATGCTTTGATATTGCGCATTTGTTATTGTTAATAACATGGTATGGCTCTGGGAGATTAAGGCAACTTGTTATGATGGTTCTTGAAGGCAAAAAGTGCTTTCCCATACCTAGTCTAAGAAGAAACTCTATAGCAAAAGCAGATCCTCTTCAAAGCAGAAACAACGTTCACCCCATCCCTAAAACCATGAAACAATGTGCAGACAAGCACAACTTTGAGGAGGTTTATATTTTTCATTTTTAATTATTTTGCTTGGAAGAAGCCAGATAAAGTATCGAGAATTTTTGGACCTTGGGAAATGCCTACCTGTGTGGTGTGAGTAACATTTGCTGGAATCAGGCCTCTGATCTTTATGTCAGTGGAATAGTTATTGCAGGCTTGGGAAAAAAGTTTTGAAAGAAAAACTGGATCAAGAAGAATCATATTGTGTTTAAAGGATTGGATCTGGATTCAGTCTGTTGTATTCCTTCCTCTGAAAGCAGTGCATGAGAAAATCATTTCATCTTTTTCTAAGTGCCAGTTCTCAGGCTAAAGTAAAGTTTCGTGGAGGTCTTATGAAATACTCTGCTGCTTAATTGATACTTGTCTTTTAAGTACTGAAATAAACTCAACCAAAATTCAAGGCTTATTTTCACTTAGTAGAAAGGCAGTTAACAAGGTTTCGATAAGCATCTCATGTGTAGCTGGCACAACATCAAGATTGCAAAAGGCATTGGAGTGGCATTTGGAAGAGCTATAAACACAAAGAGCAATTGCTAAATGGCATCATGTTTCTAGCCTTCCTCAGCTTAATGTTACATACATAAGCTGTTAAATAATGATATGGACAAGGCAGCAAACAGCCTGTTAACAAGCTTCAGTAGGTAAGCTCTACTGGGAGGAGTTGTGAGTGCTGCCAAAGCCTGAAGAGGCCTTGAGAGACTATAAATAAGGGTGGAAAAGAACAAGTGTAAAATTATTTGGAAGCTGAAATAAATTTCTGTGTTGTGAAAGAGAGGAGGAACAAAAGAAGAGAGGTAAAGGGACTGAGATGCGGCATGGAGTATAAATGAAAAAGAGTGAACACAAGTTTAGAGTTACTACAAGATATCTCTAAAGAGGACTTTGGATTGTGGGCAGGATAGGTTTACTTTTGCCACAGAGGCACCTTCCCCACAGTGTTGATTTGTTTTTTGGTGTTCTTTTAATCGGAAGATGAGGAATTGATATTCAGATTGAGGAGAAGCAGTAAGATGGAAAATCATCTACTGAAAAGAAAGAAGCTGAACAAGCTACCAGAAAATGATCTGTGGACATCAGTCTTACTCTGTCAGGGAGCTACAGATTTTCCCGAGCTTCCATGCTGCACGTCCATGTGACTTCAAGTTTTCCCTTAGAACAATAAAGGGAAAGCAAGTGTTGCAGTAAATTGACTTGCATTATTGTGAGCTGCATGTATCAGCAAGTGGCAACTTCCTTGGTCCCGCTTTTCTGCAGATTGCTTGGATTTGTTTTTGTGAGTTACTACTTTGAAACAGCTTGTTCCAGTTCACCTGTCTTTTACCTGTAGCTTCCTATTCCACTTTCTGAATTATTGTGCTCCACTGCTGGTAAGAGCTATCGCTGAGAATCCAGCTAAAACCATTCGCCACATTAAGATATTGCTCCACCAAAAAAATCTATAGGATATTGAAGCATGATTATTAATTTCTTAATGTATATATTTTAAATATCTATATTTAATTCCGTTCCTGCCACTTCTTTTGTCTCTCTCGACAGGTCATGCACGTGAAATATTTCCAGATATTGTTCTAGTCCCTTTTATTGCTTAACTGACCTTTGCTTCAAGTTAAACCTTATGAAGCTTTTCACATCAGCCATTACCTCTGGTTGCCTGATCAGTTCCATGAAAATGCTGCTCAGTGTCTTTTACTGTAAAAACACTTGATGGGTAGATGCAGAGCCACATCAAAGCCACTCCTGTGTTGTTCAGTCCTCAGAAGTTAATAAATAATATCAGCGTTTTTCCTTTGTTAGGTATGGTACAAATAGAAAGCGGTGTATTTGGGGAAAAAAAAAAAAAAAGCTTAAATTTAAATAAAATTACATAGACTAGAGTTTAGGAAGATTTAATGATGATAATCCTAATTTCACAGCTCTTGTTGCTGCATTGATGTAGGAGCTAAGAGACAAGCTAGTCATAAGGTGTGCAAATAAACCAGAAGGCAAACTTGTTCAAGCATCATCTGCCAGGAAAGAGGAGTGTGTAATGTTTTGGAGTTCAATTAAGAGTTTAAGAACAGGATACTGCAGGCTAAGAGCTCAAGCTGCCTTGTTTCTGTATGGTCATGCAATACAAGAGTTCAAGTAGTTCAGCTTCACAAATTAACCGGTTTTCTCCCTAGTCGTTATCAGTTCTGGGTTGATGTGAACCACAAATTCAGATGAGGTTTATTGGTTTTGTTTGAAGATTAACCCAGGGATTGTTAGGTGGTTTCCATAACAAACCAATATTCATCTGAAGAGGTTCAGATGCATTTTCAGTCTCGGTCTCTTACCAACTGAGCAAGAATATGCTTCGTAATGTTCTCTTACATCATACTTCAAAAAAATTGGGAAAGGAGAAAGGCCAGTGAGGCATATTTGTCTATAGAAAATCAAAACACATAGAGACCAGAATGCGATTATTTACCGCAGAACAGTCCAAATTCAGCCTTGGTTGAATACCACTGACCTCAAGAATGAATTTGACCCAAAATAGTGCTGCTTATTTGGTTAAATTTTGAAATACTTATAGCAGCTTTGGAGAGAAGGCTGGATTTATTAGAATATGGGAAAAGTTCATGTGTTTGATCACACAATATTTTGCTGCTAGTAGGTTTTGTATGCTCATTTTTTCAACTACTTATATTTTCCATCAATAGCTGTAGGCTGGTGTCTGGAATTTGGAAGAGGGGCCACTGGGGGTCTGTTACAGAGCTTTGCATCAGCGTGAATCTGCTTTGGTGTCATGCAGACTTTAATACTGTCCTCTTCCATCTTAAGAACATCTCTTGATTGTTTCATGTCACAGATGTATCGGAAGAACGTCCAGCAGCTCCTCCAGAACCTGCTTCGAAAGCTTGCGACTGTTAGTCAGTATGAGGAAGTACTTGCAAAAATCAATGCAACGTCCACGGATCGCCTCACGGTCTTAAAGACTAAGCCACAGTCCATCCAGAGGGACATAATCACTGTCTGCAATGATCCCTACACATTAGCTCAGCAGCTGACACACATAGAGCTCGTGAGTTTTAATTTTTTCCAGTGTGGCTTTCTTCTTCTTTTGAAATACAAGTTAACGGAGGATCTGACTTGATTGCTTGTGTGCTTTATTTAGGAGAGACTTAATTATATTGGACCAGAAGAATTTGTCCAGGCGTTTGTGCAAAAGGATCCTTTGGATAATGACAAGGTAATTTGGAGGTCTGGAGCAGCTCTGAAACGTGACATTTAACATCCTAAATTGCAATGCTCTGTGAACTGCAGGCGAGGACCAGCAGAAGCAAGCTTTAAAGTGAAAAGGCTGTAGTATTCATCTTAACAATTCATCAATGTTTTCAGNAGGTAATTTGGAGGTCTGGAGCAGCTCTGAAACGTGACATTTAACATCCTAAATTGCAATGCTCTGTGAACTGCAAGCGAGGACCAGCAGAAGCAAGCTTTAAAGTGAAAAGGCTGTAGTATTCATCTTAACAATTCATCAATGTTTTCAGTTTCATCAATGCTTTTTCTTCCTGGAGCACGTCTCCAGGAGCTCCAGAACACAGCAAACAAATTGCATCAGNTTTCATCAATGCTTTTTCTTCCTGGAGCACGTCTCCAGGAGCTCCAGAACACAGCAAACAAATCTAACCCATTTGCTGTTTATTTATTTTTTTTATTTAGACTGAGGGGAAATTTAATCCTGTGAATGTTTTCTTCCAGTGACCTTTGTGGTCTACAGAACAAAACTGAGTTTAATTTTGGCTTTTTCATTACTCGCTTTCAACATCTGCTCTTCCTTTTACTAAACTGAAGGTAGAGCAGCCATTAAAAAAAACAAGCAGGGAGCTCTAGACCAGCATAAAATGAAGGACAAAGATGAGTGTTTTTAGGTAACTGCTAGTTTTATCTCTCTGGGTACTGTCTTCGAGACTATTTATGCTCCTTAAATTGTACAAAAGGGAGTTAGCTAACACTAGAATTACCATCCAGCCTAAAACTGACCAACGGAATAGGATGACTCATTGGAACAAGTTGCCCAACAGGGCTGTGAATGCCCCTTCCCTGGAAGCATTCAAGGCCAGGTTGGATGGGGCTTTTAGCAACCTGGTATAGGGGGAGGTGTCCATGCCTGTAAGCAGGGGGTTGGAACTACATGATCTTAAGTATTCCTTCCAACCCAAACCATTATGCAATTCAATGACTCAAGCTTATATTTTGTTTTTCTGTGAGGTGGTATCTCAAAATTACTTTAATTTATTTAATTTAATATTAAGTAGATACTTAATTATCACTCTTTGCTTAAGTCTATCCTGATTCCTCAAAGCATGCTGGTGGGACTAAGAGCAGGCAATGGATTCTATATGGCTCCTTGAGTGCCTCACTGGGTCAACAGCTCAAGAAGAAGTGATGCATACCCAGATACTGTCGATTCTGCTTTACCTCTAAGTTTTTTTTGTTGTTGGCGAATTGAGTTAATCCTGATCACTTTACAGTGTCTTGAGATGCAAGACAAAAAGCCAAATGGTCCCTCTTGGGTGAATATTGTTGTTAAAACTGATGTTTTTCCTCTGCAGAGCTGCTACGGAGATCGAAAGAAGAGCCGTAACCTGGAAGCATATGTGGAATGGTTTAACAGGCTCAGTTACTTGGTTGCAACAGAAATCTGTATGGTGAGCAAGGACTACTTCTGCTGAAATGTTTTGTTTAACCATAAAATCTGTGGAGTCTTTTTTGCTGTGGTGATGTTATAGTGGATTAGCATTTCTTGGGACAGGAGTGGGTGTTGTTTCTTTTGGGACTGTGTTAGTACTGTTTCCTGCTAAGAATCACAAGCACGTGCATTTCTTGCAGCCCGTGAAAAAGAAGCACAGAGCAAGAGTGATAGAATATTTCATTGATGTGGCACGGGAATGTTTTAACATTGGGAACTTTAACTCCTTAATGGCTATTATTTGTAAGTATGCATCTTCGGACATGTCCCTGTTTCAATCTGGGTAAATGAAGTGTGATACTTTCTACAGGAGACTGCTGCTTAGCATGCAGCTGGGAGGGGAAGTGGAAGCAAACTGCTTAATGGTGTTGTAGTATTACCTCCATAATAAATTATTTACTTTTTAACGTACATCACAGATAAGTTTTCATTGTAACTCTTAGATCTCCACTTTTTGCACCAGTCTTTAATGCTAAGTTGAAATAGAAACTCCTGTAATATGGAATATTGATGTCTTCCATAATTTCTACAGCACCACAAATATCCAAGTGGTTTGAAAATTCCATACCTTTATATCTGATAGAAAATTAATGGGAGTATTTGTTGAAATTGGAAAGCTTTCCAGATATGTGGAATTTTCAGTTAAATTTGTAAAAGAAGAGTTGAGAGAATTTGGCTTTTTTTACTGCATATTCATGTTAACGAGACCAAGTGAAATAACATCATAGTATTTTGTTAGAGCTTTTTTTCTGCAAAACATGCTGATCTTTGTTTCCAATATGTTTTTATCACTGGACTTTCAACAAAATAGTAAGCCTGACTTTTGAAAACATGTATTATTGGTAATAGCTCCTTTGCATTAGAAATACTTGACAGCCTGAAATGATCTCCAAGATTTTTAAATATTCAAACAATTTCTCTTATACCCAGCTGGCATGAACATGAGTCCTGTCTCTCGATTAAAGAAAACATGGGCAAAAGTGAAGACTGCCAAATTTGATATTCTTGAGGTAAGTTCAAGCAATACTTGGACTCATGGCTGTTTATAGCATGCTACTTTCAACTGCTCTGAAGAGCAAGTTTGGCTGCTTTTTGGCAAGTTTAATTTAGTGTATATTTGCTCTTAACAGTGTAGGCAGCAGGAGCAGGGGGATGACTGTCCTGCTGTACTCAGCTCTGGTGAGGTCGCATCTTGAGACCTGTGTTCAGTTTTGGGCCCTTTAGTACAAGGAAGACATGGAGGCCCGGAAGCATGTCCAGAGAAGGGCAGTGAAGTTGCTGAGGGATCTGGAGCACAAGTCTTATGAAGAGTGGCTGAGGGAATTGGGATTGTTTAGTCTGGAGAAGGGAAGACTTGGGAGAGACCTTATCACCCTCTACAACTATCTGAGGGGAGGTTGTGATGAGGTAGAGGTCAGCCTCTTCTCCTGGGGTAACTAGCAATAGGACAAATGGCCCCAAGTTGCATCAAGGGGGGTTCAGGTTGAATATTAGAAAAAAAAATTACTCTCCAAAAGGGTAGTCAGGCACGAATGGGCTGCCCAGGGAGTTGTTGGAGTCACTGTCTCTGGAGGTGTTTAAGAAACATATTGATGTGGTCTAAGGAGCTTGGTTTAGTGGGCAACATTGGTGGTAGGACTAGATAATCTTTGAGGTCTTTTCCATCCTTAATGATTCTATGATTAATGGAAATTCCAGAGAGTGTAATAAGAATCTTTCAGCTGACCTGTGCTTTTTCAACATGGAAGGAATAAATGGAAGTAATTGTCTTTCTACTTCCAAAACCCACCTTCTAAATGGCAGTTCCATATTTAAAATAGCTAACCTCTTGAAAGATAGGTATATAAGAGAAGGTTGACTTTGATTCACCTAATGCAGTTTTGTCTTTGAAAATGAAGTTTAGTCGTCAGGCTGCTGCTTTGTCCATTCGGAGAAATTGATATTGATTGACTGCCAATTAATTTCAGGTAGTAGAGATCTTTGGCAGAGATTGTATAGGGGTAGCAATGTACAAATTTGTGATATACTCAGGAAATGATTTACAAGTTAATTAGCTTGGTCTAAATGGCAATTGTTTAACTCACTCTATAAGCAATACAGAGGCAGTGTAATGTTCATGACACAACATGAGGTGTTTATTAATATCAAGAGATTTGACTTGTGCTCTGACAACGGATTAAAGCTTGACAGTTGTAGCCACACTTGCTTCCTGCACCCTTGGGTGGGAGATGACCTTTTTGTGTCAAGGGTGCCTGTAAAGCTCTTAATCAGCTCTTAATGTCACAGTCCTACTTCATTCAAACATATTATGCAGGCTGGGCTTTGCTGGTTAAGAACATGTTCTGTGATCTGTACAGTCATCCTGACCGCTACCAGGTTTAGCTGCCTGATCTTCTTCTGCCATTGCAGCTGAGTCAGCTCTGAGAAATCTGCATACGTAGGAAAATCAGAATATTACTGCTAAGACCCATTGTTATATTAGTTCATGACTTTGACTTTTGAGTTAAAGATGAGCCAACTTCTTGGTGGAGAAGAAAATGAAAGGTCTACGATGCCTGCCTTTGTTTTCCTGCCGCCAACTTGTATTGGATCCCTTCTTGTGCTGTGTGAATGTTTTTTTAAATCATGCTTCTCTTCTGATTGAAGGAGCAAATGAAGAGATGCCCCAGTTCTTTAAAAGGCTCTACTTTAAAAGCTCCTGCTTTTTAAAACAGTTGCTCAAGTGAAAAAGTGTTGTGTCTGGTGATGACACTGGCTCTCTGAAGCTCATTATTTACATTTCTTCATGCTCTGTAGCATCAGATGGACCCTTCTAGCAATTTTTATAATTACCGGACTGCTCTGCGTGGAGCCACCCAAAGGTCCTTGACAGCTCATAGCAGCAGAGAGAAGGTATGTTTACAAATGACTTGACAATGGGCAGAGATGAAATAAGCTTGTTAAGTTGCATGGTAAGCTTTTCTCTGGGGATTCTCATGTTCAAAGGTGCTGATAATTGCTGAAGGCAGGATAAGGAGAAGTGCTGATGGAAATGCTAGAGGACAGACTAGACAGAGGAAGAATAACCAGTGGTTTCAAAGAGACACAGCTGGGTATCTTTCAGTTTTAAATGGCTTTAAAATCTAGTAAGGAAAGAAAGAGATTCTAAAACTGGAATATAGACAGATCTTTACTCTAGATTCCATGGGGTCTCTTTCCTGTACAGTGTTAGATGAGCATTAAAGAAACTCGAGAGTTTTTACTCAAGAAGGTGAGCTGAATCAGGTATCTGTGGGAAATGGTGAGTTAAAATCCCCCTTCACTGATTTCTGGACTTGCTGCAAATTATGCATTAACGGGGGTGGCTTTGTTTCTTTACTCTTCAAAATAAATTAGCTTTTGAGAAGTAAAGTGGATTTGGTCACACATGAGCCCAGAATTGCTGTTGTAGTTCTTGTGAAAAGGAGCCACCCATTCCTAGCTGCCAGCCATAGAAGCAGTTTTTTTTGAGAGTAACATGAGTTTTAGGACTTCAGAGAAAGATCTCACACATTGTGAAATGTTGCAGCGAAGTCTTGTTTGGAAGTAAATATGGTGACATTTGTTTTATTCCCAGCTGCTACAAGGATGTCCAGCTATGCAAAATTTTGTGTGCAAATTAAAATACAGTCATTTGAAGGATGTAAGAATGTTACAATGTTCTCCAAAGACAAGTAGATTCTGTTGTTCAGTTGTGCTTTGTGCTTGAGCCAGTCAGTGCCAAAACTTGTTTGAACTCGGGGAACTGTAGTTCAAAAGTCATTTACTGTTTTTCTAAGCACACCTCTTAGCCGTAGTGAGCAAACAATCAAGTGCCAACAAGTGCTTTGATTGTGACCTTGAGAGAACCGCATGCCAAGAAAATTTCAAAATAATGGAAACAGTTTGGCACAAAGCTGGAAAGGAAACTACATGGACTAGCTTACCATCCAAGGGAGAACTTTCTTCATGGAGGAACATCATGTATTATAAAATGTAGCACATGCAGAATTTTTGTTCAGTGAAAGGAGAGAGAAATAATGAAGATCGTATTTTTTTAGTATCTTGCTTAGCTTTTGTACCACCTGACTTCTTTTGAATGTCCTCTGTAGAGCAGTATATTTTTAGTCAGCACCAGACTGAGAGTAATTTTGTTCTTTCCTTAGATTGTGATACCGTTCTTCAGCCTCTTGATCAAAGATATTTACTTCCTCAATGAGGGCTGTGCCAATCGTCTTCCAAACGGTCATGTCAACTTTGAGGTAAGTAGACCATTGTGGCACTGAGTGGAGTTTTTCTATAGCATCAACCTCTTCAGCAGAAAACTCAAGGCAGATCGTGATTCAGCTTCCACTGGATTCTAGCATATAATTTGAGTACATCTGTTTTTCCTCACAAGAGTGAGAAGTTAGTCAGGAAAGTGCAGTTATGGTGGAGTTTGAGTACTTATGGGAACCAATTCAAGTCATAGCTATATAGTTGGAAAACTCAGAACTTCTGCCCAGTGCTTAAATTCATCTATATATTTCAACTCATACATTCACTTAAGCTCAACCAGTAATCATAGAAATCAGTATTTTTGGTCTTCTTTAAGAACTCCTGAAGTCAAAGGCAAGTTCATTCTTGTCAAGATAAGTATGTGATATTTTTATGTGTGAGTCACAGAACTGTGTGATATGGGAGCAATGAAGGAGTTTTGAGTCTGTTTTGGTAATTCTTTTGCCTTTGATTTCATGTTTCTTATCTGTGGATTACCCGTGATTCGTTTTCTAACGCTTTCTGTTTTAAAGACGCCTGGGTCACTTGCACAAAATTATACTGATTTCACTTCTTGTAATCAGCCTCAATTAGCCTGGTTCTAAAGTTAGATGGTTTGATGGTCTGGAATGTCTTTTTCCACAGAGAGTAGAAGTACACATGAGGC
>PPHD01023809.1:0-12338 GCA_002909625.1 Bambusicola thoracicus
TGAAGGCGAACACGAGCAGCTATTCTCCCTTTGTTCCAGCAGCAGGGGAGAGCGGGGACTCTTTCAGCAGCAAATGCACTGAAGCAGCACTCGGAGCCTGTGCAGCCCCAGATAGAGCGGCTGCGGCAGCTGAGATCAGGAGCTATTTCCCACTTATCTGCGCCGCGCTGATATCTGTGCAGCAGAACACAGCGCCGGGTAATAGGATTTCGATGCTGAACAGAAGATGTTTCTCCCCAAGCCTCACTTACGTCACACCTGGAGGTATCCGTGGCCATAGAGGTGACACAGAGGAAGGCTAAAGACTCTGAACTCCTGCGCTGAGGGAGCAGCTTCCCCCTCAGCTGCAAAGCAGCAAAATGAATGGAATCCAAAGAGCGCAAAGCAGAGCTCATCCCTGCACCCATGCAGCCCCAAAACCACACTGTGTACCCTCCTGCTGTCACCGGGCCCTGTGCTGCAAGGGCCCCCACGTGGAGCCCCTGGGGCTGTGGGTGAGCAGCAGCCGTGCCATCAGCATGCAGTGCTGCAGAGCCCGAGATAACGAGCTCCAAACGGCACACAGTGCATGCTGCTCACGATGTGCAGCGCGAAGTCCTGAAAGGCTGCGGGCAGGGAAGGCTGAGCGAGCCAAAGGAAGGGGCTCATTAAGGAGCGGAGCGGGCGCTGGGAGCAGGATGTGCCCCGCTCGCTGCATTTGCATGTCGGAGCCCAGCTCCAGAGAACAGGGAGTTATCACAGCCTCATTTAGTACTGGAGGTGCATTTCTATGAGATTAGAGGACCGGGAAAGAAGGGAGAGATAGGCACGGAGCAGGAGGAGAAACCATCTTGAAAAACAGGAGGGAGAAGGGCTTGGGAAGTGCCTGGGTGGAGGGGTCAGAGGGATCTGCCCCTACATAGGCAGCAGCTGCGGGCACAGCCCCTCTGTTGCAGCCCCCTGGCACTTCACCATTAGGAACACACTCTGCCCTTCTGTGCGCTCCCCAGTGCTCAGGACAGGGCCGGCAGCACAACCCCAGCCACGGCAGCCCCATCCCCACCCCACAGGGACCGTGTGAGGGCAGCGTGCGCCCGAGGGGAGAGCACAGGCAGCACCTGCAGCGGGGGGGGCGGGTGCCGGAGGAGCGGTGCAGTCTGTTCCTCCGCACAAGTGCATTAAGTATTCCGCGCAGCACTTTTGCTGTAAATCACTTCCTATTCAGGCTCACTGCTGAGGGTCTCTGAAGGTCGATTTTCCATGGTTATGACAACAAAAACTAAAATTGGGTCAAACCTGAAAGGTATTATCTTCCTCCAAGCTGCTAAATGCACAATAGTAATGAGGTTGGTTAAGCAATTCACCCACAGACTGCATTATTTGCTCTGAAGATGTATTAACCAGTTAAATGAGCGTGATAAGGCGGCTCTGCTTATTTCCCTCAGCAGCGCGCAGAGATCTGAGGCTGCGGGTCTCCGCAGCCCGGCTAATAACCGCGACCGCAGCCGCTCCGACAAAGCGCCGCTCCGCTGCGGGCCGGGCTCTGCCCGCCTGACCCGCCGAAAGGGAACGGGAGCTTTAAAGGCACCCCGCAGCTGAGAGCTGTTTGAAAACCGAATCAGACCTCCTCCCTCCCCTCGCTTTTCCTTCTTAAATGCCCCCCGCTCCGATCTCGCTGTGTGTTAGGGTTAGGGTCTCCCCAAGCTTATCCTCGCCGCTCCCGGCTGCAGAGGCTTTCAGCATGCGCCCCAACCCACCCACAGCGGGGCACCGCGTGCCCACACGTGTGTGCCAACAGTGAGCTCTCAGCTGGCACATGGGGCTGCTGAGCTGCATGCAGGGGCTGTGCAGGGGCACCAGGCTGGAGCTGGCAGCGGTGGGATGCAAGGAGTGTGTGTTTGTATGGGATTTCTGCTGCTTTTCCGAAAACAAACAGCATTCATGGAAATAGAGCTGATGTAAACAAGCATGACCCCAAAATCCATGCGCAGCTGTACGTAACAGGAGGGAAGGAGGGAGAGAGGAGGAAGAAACGCTTCAATTAATCCCTAAAATGATAAGATGGAGAAGTTCGAACGGAACAGAAAGCATCTGTGCCTGCAGCAGGACAGGATTGCCACGGAGCATTCATGGTGCCATCCCCCTGTGCAGCCCCAGTGCCCTGCGGGGACGGTCCCAGAAGGTACTGTTGTTCCCTCTGGTGCTCCAGCTGGTGCTTTGCCAGCAGGCAGTAGGTGCATGGAGAAGCGCCAGTGCTTTCTAGCACAGAAGGATGGAGGTATCCTCAATTTGGATCCTTGTCAGCAGCTCTGGGAGCAGCACCTCCGCCAAGCACGGGACCAAAATGTGGCCGCAAGATGGTACCTGGGGGGCACGAGGGGAAAAAGCCACGGAGCAGCTCCAGGGCACTCCAGGCAGGAGAAAGGCTGCTCCCCGCCACTGCCTAAGGATGGATACAAAAAGGTGGATGCACAGGGAAGGACAGTGCGGCTGCTCTCAGCAGGGATGGGACAAGGGGAGCTGCCCTGGAGAACGGCCGTCCTGTCTGCACGCACAGCGCTGCCTCTCAAGGTGACACCCTGGCTGCTCAGGGATGCCTTCACCACTCCTTCAGCCATTATTAGATCTTAAACTCTTTCCCTCGCCATCTGCCACTCACTACTCACATTTTCAGGACGGAAATGACAGCTTCCCCATGATCAGCCCTCTGGAAACCCCGCGGGGCTCAGTGTCATGGAATGAGGAAATTTGTAATTCTGCTTGAGGAGGACTGTGACCTCCGATCACACACTGCTCACACCTGGCTTGCTCCGTCCCTGGCCTATGGCAGCTTGGAATGGCTCTGCCCCATGACTGCAAGCCATCACTGCTCCAAACCCCAGAGAGCTCACCCACAGCACACTCCTCTGGAGCAATGCTGCCTGCACACCCCCTGCATGCCACAGCTTTCAGATCCCCCAGCCCTCCACACACCCACTGCACAAATCCAACCCACGATGCGCACCCCACCCAACGCACACCCAGCCCAACGTGCATAGCCAACACAATGTATACACCCAACCCAATGCATGCACCCAACCCAATGCATACACAGTCCAACATGCATAGCCAGCACAACATATACTCCCAATCCAACGCATACCCAACCCAGCTCACACCCAAACCAATGCACAAACCCAACTCAATACACACCCCAAACCCAATGCACACTCAAACCAACGCGCTCACTCAACCCAGTGTGCACCCAGAACACAGCTGCATTGCCAGGGCCAGGGCCCAGTTCTACCACTGCAGGAGAAAAGGGAGCCTATGTTCACAGCAATGTGCGTTTCTCAGGGAAACACAAGCATCTCCTACCTCCATGGGGAGTTCACGCCACAGAGGCTCCAGGACATACAGTGACGATGTGACGCCGCAGGGTCCCCAAATGCCACCACACTGAGCTCTGCACTGAGCCCTGCAGCCCTGCTGCTCTCAGCCCTGCTGCTCCAGGCAGATGCCGTAGCGCCTGAGCCCCACCGCCTTTTGCAACGCTGTCAGTGATGGGAGGGAGCCAGGAATGCCAGGAGAAGTGTTCCTCATTTTGAGGAGTCAGATCACCTAAAGACTGGCAACAGCCCAGGGCCTGGAGAGACAAGCCCCAGATTTATGAGCAGCACGGACGCTGAGACAGAAGAGCTTTAGTGAGCCTGGTTGAAAGCTCATGGGAAAGGTGACAGTGAAAGATGGGAGCCACCAGGCAACACCACCTCTCTAGACTGAAAACAAAAGCAGCACAAGAACTGAGTCCACCGACTGACAGCCCGGCACCCAGGAACCATGCAGCAGAAGCAGCGCTGCCCTGCACCTGGCACACAGCGCCTGGCTGCTGGCCCCTCAATCCATGTGTTAATTAACATTCCACGTGTAAAGTTGGGATTGTAATTACTGCAACTGATTAACAGGCCGAAGGTAGCCCGTCTCCGAGGGAGCAGATTAACAGAGGCTCTCTCAAGCTCCAGCTCTCACCTCGGCACTGCCGATGCATTTTAAGCAGGGCCCGATGCCCCCATCGGTAGTGATTAATGGGCTCTGAGGACGTGTGGTGGCTCCGGCCCCGCTGCTCTGGGTTGGGATGGGATGGCACGAGGCTTCCACGAGCTGTATTCTGTCCCGGGACAATGCTGCCACCAGGGCTGCTGCTCGCAGGGGACCACATGGATGTGGAAACACAGAAGCCGTCCCACCTCTGTGCTTCTCTCTCCCTGCTCTGCGCCATGCTCTGTGCTCCATACCCTGCATGCGCCATGCAGCGCACCATGCCCTGCTCTGTGCAATGCTATGCACACTGTTCCATGCAATGCTCTGTGCAGTGCTCCATACCCTGCTCCGTGCTCTGCCCCATGCCCTGCTCCCTGCCATGCTCCTTGCAATGCTGTGCAATGCTCTGTACCCTGCTCCATGCAATGCTCTCTGCAATGCTCTGTGCCCTGCTCCATGCAATGCTCTGTGCAGTGTTCTGTACCCTCCTCCACACAATGCTCCGTGCCCTGCTCCATGCCCTGCTCCGTGCACTGACCCAGGTAGTGCAAAGGGGAGCGCAGCAGGAGGGAGCCTAACGAGACGCCAGTAATTACCAGCAGATCAGACCATCAGCTGTAATTAAGCACTATGCACAGGCAGACCGCTCGGCTGCAGACTTTCTTCCCTCCTTTTCCCCAAGACCGCAAAATAAATTATCCTGCAAAGTTAGCCCAGGCTGAGCTATGGAAACAATTAAACAAAAATTAAATCTAATTCATTTATACTCTGAGCACAAAGTGGATAATGTGGGGGTTTTCTTCTCTCTCCTCTCTTTGCCTTGGTGTTACAGAGGACTATTATGGGAAATTAATCACGGGGAAAAGCAATGAACGTGATCTATCGCTCTTTAAAAGTGCACTGTAGTGATTATATAAAAATCTATTAGAGCAGCCAGGAAATTTAAGAGTGACACCATTTAAAAGGAAAAAGGAGACGGGGCCGATGGCAACAGGGATCAATTTCTGCACAGACGGATCCTTGGAAGAAGGAGCAGGAGGAGGTCAGGCCCGCGGGGGGGCACAGCTGCATGCCACCAAACTGCTCCTCACCCCCCATTGAAATGCAGCCAAACGCCCCCGGGCAAAGCTGGGGCTGCAGCTCAGGAGCAGCAATGCATGGAGGAGCAATGGAGCTGTCCGTGGGGGAGCAGTGGGGAGGGGAGAGGGGATGGTCCGAACAGCAGCCATGGTTGGGAGCACGGCTGTCTGCGATGCTCTGAGCCCACAAGGATTGGGCATGGGGTGGCGACCCCCCCAGCACCTGCTCGGCCGTGGAAAGGTTGCAATAAAACCTTTGTCTGGGCAGATTCCATCATAATTCCTCACCCCTGGGTCAGCCCGACGCTTTCATGGCACCATCAATCCCAGGGGATGCGTAATCACTGCGCTCAGCACAGCGCCACCAGGGGGGGACCCCATCCCAGGAGGGGACAGCGGACGCCCCATTGCTCCCTGCACCCTGAAATGTCAGCACAGCCATTCTGGGGATGGGGATACCCACATAGTGCCCATCCTGGCGGTGCCCAAAGCCAGCTCAGATGCGCCCTGGGTAGCTTGAACTTTTGAGGGGCAACCAGCCCACAGCAATGGGGTCGGAACTGGGTGTTCTTTAAGCTTCCTTCCAATCAGAGCCATTCTGTCCTGCTATGTCACATCTGGCAGTGACCAAATGGGACATGAGGAGGTAGCACCCCGTGCACAGTGGCACCGCAGTGCTGCAGGGCAGGACGGAGGGGGCCCAGCCTGCAGCGTGCCCAGGCCATGGCCCCAGAACCAACCCTTACCACCAATCCACTCCTGCAATAACACAGGCAAACGCCTTGATGTGAATTTAATGGCAGTTCCTCCTCCCTACCAGGCTAATGGAAACAAAACCCGCACTGCTCTCCCTCCAATGCATCTTTTCAACGATTTCAAAAAAAAAAAAAAAAAAAAAAAAAAAAGGCTTTTGAAAAGAAAAGGAAAAAAAAGGGGAGAAAAAAGAAACCCCTTTGATCTCAGCAGCCCGTTTGTTTAGTCCACGCCGGGATTTAATTGAGGAGGGACGTCCTTGAATAAACGCAGAGATGTCCTCGCTCCCCAGGGAAGCCCGCTTGGAGCGGCAGCACCGCCGTGCAGTGCTTTCTGCTCACCCATGGTGTGCTGGGATGGGGTCAGTCACGGTCCCACAGCACCTGATGGGAGCAGGGGGGGGATGGAGGATGCTGCCGTCCCCTCACCACCAGTTCATCCCTGTGCCATCACCAGGGTGAGGTGCTGTGAGGGCAGAGCTGCAGCCCGGGCTGGGATGTGTCCCACTGCTATAAGGGAACAGGAGTGGGGTTTGTCCTCCTCCATCACTGCCAGCCCCAAAGGTGAACTCAGACCCTGGGGAGTAATTAATGGTGATAAAGGTGAGCACAGGGAGAGAGGACACGGGGAACTCCCGGCTCATTACAGCTGTTGCTCCCTTCATCCCACGGTAACGGCAGCTCCTTTTCTCCCCACAGCCCCCAGACCCCCCCTCCAGGGGCGCAGTTCCTCCTGGTTGCCAGGCTGGGGGCACCCCACAGCGCCTGGACCCCTGAGCTGCACACAGGCCAACGGCGAGCTGATTAAAGCAATTAGGGCTTTAAATAGTAACATCAGAGTGGCTCATCAGCACTGAAGAGGCAGTCAAGTGACAGGGCTGAGGATCCTATTTAGGGATGCAGTTGGCACAGCATCCCAAGCCCTGGGCCCTCACACAGCAGGGCTGTGCCATGGGGCACCCACCCCACACCCAGGCAGCACTGTCCTTTTCTCAGGCTCCTTATTCCATCTTTGAAATGATTTCATAAAGGCTCTGGGAAGGGAAACGTGGGAAGAATTGAGCAGCGCTTCTCTGGGAGGCAGCACGGCACACCAGCATCCAAAAAGTACCTTTTGCAATAGATAAAACAGAACACGCACATTTTGTCTGTTTGGACTCAAAGCCTGATGTGGCAGAGATTTAAGGCGGTCTGGTGGGAAATCCGTCTATTTTAGTATATAAGAATCTCCAATCACAAAGGAATCTGGACACAAATACAGATGCAGGAGCAGCACAAACAGCCGTGAAATGCTCCATTCCCTTCCTTCTGCTGTCTGATTTCCTGCCCTTGGATTTGTTTCTTGCTACAGCTGGCGAGCTGCTGCACACAGATGGATGCAGTGCAGCCCCAGCACCTCCTGGGACACTGGCAGCAGGGTGGGAGGGATGGGATGGCATGGGATAGGATGGGATGGGACAGGATGGGATGGCATGGGATGGGAGGGGGTGGCAGCACTCAGAGCAGGGCTGCCCCCATCCCAATACGGTACTCACGCTCCCATCTCTGCACCCCAGGGCAACGGCACAACCATCCTGTGAAGCTTTCCTCTTTCTCCATCAGGAGTCAGGGGAAGAGAGAGGAGCTCAGCAGCCCCACGCACAGCCCCTCGCCGTATGAATGCCCGCGCTGATGTGTGCCAGTTGCTGTGGTTGGCACAGGGATCCCAGCACAGGGATCCTCCGCTCTCAGGTGGGGACAGGAGAGAACAGCACAGGAGCGGATCCGGAGCAGAGCCACTCATCGGCTTCCTGCGAGCTCAGGAGATGCTGTAGGAGGGTACTGGCAGAGGCATTTACATTTATTTATAGGCATTTCTGTGGCACTCAATTAAACGCTGTGGTGGAGATATTGCAGCGTGAAGAGTATTTAGAGCCATTTAACACCTCTGAGTCGGCACAAACCCATCTGATCCCCACGGCGAACTGGGGCAGTGAGAGCTGGGGGCTGCCCTGCATGGCATGCACTGATGCAGGAAGGCGGATGGATGGATGGATTGCGGCGCTCACAGCAAAGCACCCCTCACCTCACATCGCTCCGTGCTCTGCAGGAGGGGCAGGGGGTGCACGGCCCCCTCCATCCCCGGGCAGAGTCCAGCTCTGCAGCCTCACAACCCAAACGGAACGCTGCTCAGTGTGGACAGAGAGGGATCCCTGCCCCTCTATGGGGGTTCACCCACCCAACAAGGCTCGGGGCCACCCCGCTGCCCCCCCGGCTCGCCCCGCACGCCTGGGATTGTGTTGCTTGCAAATGGATGCAATTAAGTTGATACTGCAGCGGGACAATAATTGCTGTTTCCTTAGCTTGGCAATACGACCCCGGAAACCCCCATTATCCTAATCACTGTCAACCGAATACAATCGCAGCGCGCATACAAACCCGGTGCGCTCCGCGGTGAAATAAAACACCGCAGAAGGCTGAACCGTTCCATAAATCTGCTCGGCACTTAACACCGCCTGCTAAATGGCCCCGCTTAATTATAGCTCTATAAACATGACTTTATAGCAATATCAATACCGTCAAAAATCAATCCTGCCGACGGACGCGCGGACGCGATGGCGCTCTGCCTGCGGGGCGCACACGTTGGGGACACCCATGGGTGCCACCCGCTCGGCCCCACCGCTCGCTGTCCCCATGGCACGCGGTGACCGACCCCGCTGGGAGCCGCCCCTCGCCCCAAACCCACCGCCACAACATTAGCATTACAACCCACACCGATCTTTGTCAATTACGCTCCCGTATTTGAGCTCTAACCAGCTTTAAATTGAATCAGGACGAAATCATCGGTATAAAAAGAGCCCGCACCAGCCTTTCAATTCCAGCACTGGGAAAAAAAAAAAGTTATACATCTCATAATGGCCTTCTACCCCATAATGAACAGGAAAAATAAATTAGATTCCCAGCTAAGGGTATATTTATACAATTTCATTATGTGCCCATGAGCAAGTCTGGTTTTCACCAAGATAAAAATGAGCTCTCAGCAATGCTCGTACTAAATAAATGGAGTGATTTAACAGCTTAACAAGGAGCGCGAGAGAGAGGGGCTGAGGAACAATGTCAAAAATGGAAAATAAAAATACAAAAATATGTTTAAAAAACTTTGCAAACGCTGGAGCTTTTGGAGCTGAGATGCTGCACAGCGGGGCTGTGCCGTGCCCAGCACTGCGATGGGGACCGCTCTCATCCCGCAGCATCACATCCCTGCAGCATCACATCCCTGCAGCATCACATCCCTGCAGCGCTGCCTCTCTGGGACTGGAAGGGGATACCCATGTGTTCCTGCGTTGCAGCAGTGCCCACCCCGAGGAGCCTCAGCCCCACAGGCAGTGCCACCCCCACTGGGACAGCAGCACCCACACAGCACAGCCCCCAGCACAGCTCTTCAGGAGCACCACGGAGCCCCAGCGAGCAGCAGCTCATCTCTTGTGCAGATGTGCAGCACTGCCATCCCTCCTCCCCATCTCTCCCCACAGTCCAGATGCAGCCCCACGAGAGAAGAAAGGAGCAGCAGAACAGCACAACCCCAGGGCCTCGGGATTGTGGAGGTTGAGGACGGGCAGAGTGGGCACGGATGGGTGCAGGAGCACCGCGTGCAACCAATAGCAGAGATGTGCTGACGGCTCGAGGCGCAGCGCGAGCACCCCGGGGAAGCTGGGAGCTCAGTGGGATCTCGCCCACGGCTCAGCTCCACGGGCTGCGGCAGCACGGCACAGGGATTGCACAGCACTGTCCCTGCCGGCTGCTGCTGCAAAGCCCCTCTCTTCCAGCCAGCTGCCTCGTGCGCAGCCCGCATTCCCTTCCAACCAATTTCACCCAGCCCAGAGGGAAATGCTTAACTCCCTCCTCTGAGCGCAGCCTGCTTAATCAACCTCCTATTATCCAATTCGGCCGCCAGCTGAAACCTGGCCATGCTTTTCACGCTGCTTCTCCCACCTCCCTGCCCGTGGGAGGCTGCGGCACATCCTCACCCCATGAGGCCCCCCGCTGCACGCGGCCACGGAGCTGTGGGACCCCTGGGAACGGCCCCTTACAGCCCCACGCCACGCATCCATCCGGGCTGAGCATCGCAGCCCAGGCAGCCTGATCCTAAACCTATAACCCACACTTGAACAACTCATCCATTTCATGGCAGCTAGCTGCCAGCAGGCAAATCTGTCCTCTCAGCAGCAGCAAAACCAGAGCTAAGCAGTTGCCTTTTCTTTTACCTTCTTTTTTTTTTTTTTTTCTCCCTTTTTAAATCAATTGCCAGGCCACATGGCCCATCGCAGCGATCTGGAGAGCAGCAGACATCTCCACGCGGGAGCTTGGCAGCGTGTCACAGCTCTCCTGCCACAAGGTGACATTCCCCCCCCATCCCTCCCTGCCCCGGGGAGCGCAGAGGATTAATGGTGCCGTGGGGCCCTGGGGATGCGTGTGCTGAGAGTTACGAGCCTGCTTCAGAATCGGAGTTCCCTCCCCTGCTGCAGGGATCGATCGCCACTACAAACACCATTTGGGCTCACCTGTCCCAACCTGCAGCCCGGCCGGGGGAGAGGAGCGTTCCCCACACAGCACCGCAACGCTGGATGGAGGTCTCCTTCCCCAGGAAGGCAAAGACAGCAGCTGTGCAATGAGCTCCTGCATCCCTCCCATAGAAATTAAGGCCGGGTAATGCTTAACACAACATTTTAACTCCAGCCCAGGCAGTTTCCCAGGTTGCTGGAGCTGCTTGCAGCCCCCTGAAGGATTACAAATGGTTTTTCACTTTTCCTTTCGATTGGGGAGAAGGAGAACAATGTCGGCTCAATAGCAATTAGAGCAAACTGCAGCTTTGAAGCAGTCCGAGCTCGCGTTACCACTGAGATGTGGGAAGGAACTGATGAGATGTGGGGTCAGACACCCAGAAACGAAACTAACCTTAAGGAGACGACAACGGCTCATGCACCCACACAGCACTGATGGGCAGGCGGAGCGGGGCGATGGAGCGGCCACAGCGTGCAGTGAGACCTTCATCCCCGGGGGAGGAGGAGGAGGGTCCCTCAATCCCTGCCCTACTCAAAGGCAAAGGGCCTCACCCTGCGCCCCCCGCCCTCCCTTTGCCCTTTCGTGCTCTGAATCTGCCTCCCCAGTCCCAAATCGAGCAGGATGCAGGTTCGGTTGGCTTGGATGCTACAGATTAGATTGCATCTGTCTGGGTATAAATAATTTACTGCTTGATGGTCAGAGTGAATTTAATTAGTTCTTGTTCTCCTGATAGAATCAGCCCACCGCTGCTAAAGCATTTCACTCCGAATTAGCCTGAAAAGGACTAACAAGGCAGTGCTAATTTTACACACACAACATCCCCCGCAGTCTCTGAAAATACAGCTCCGCGGAGCAGCGCTGCAGTCCCCGCCTGGGGCTGGGGGGGATCAAACCCCCCCTGAGAAGGGTTGGGGGCACCTGGGCAGGGACAGCAGCACGACACCGCCCCCAGCTCTCCCCCCACTGCCCAAAATTCCATGCCATTGGCAGGACCCCCAGCCCCGGGGTGCAGCCATGCAGTCCCCCCCCATCCCCAGCCTGGGGTCAGGCCCCGCTGCTGGAGACGTGCGGGCGCAGCAGCAGCCTCAAAGCAAAGCGGGCACACAGCTGAGAGCTGTCAGTGACCTGGAAGGAGAGCACGGAGCGGGAGCGCTCCCTTTGCTCCACATCAGACCCCACGTTCTCCTCTAAGGACGGTGTCTCATTGACTGCAATGCATTGCTGCTCCTGCCTCCCTCCTCTGACCTACCCTGTCTCCACCACGATTTATGCTCCACATTAGCAGTCTAGCGAAGCCTCTTCCCACGGCGCCGGTGAGAGGTGGCACTGCGGGTGTCTGTGCTGCACTGAGCGGTGCCCAGCAGGTGCCCCCCAACCCCCACCACACAAAGGGCAGTGAAGGATCACTTCACACTGGCCACAGGCACACAGATATCGCTGTAAGCAGGGCGAGAGCAGGGCTTGTTGATGTCCTGGGCACCTCTGCCCTGCAATGGAGCAGTGACCCCAGCCCTGGGCACTGCCCCTCACCTGGGAATCTTCTGTCCAAAGCTGAAATTCAGCCCCATTCCTGCCAAGGGAGCCACCAGGCTCCTTTTCTTCACTCAGCCCCCATCTCCAGGCTCTGGCTCTCAGCCCGCAATCCAACACGCAGCATCTCCCTCAGTGCATCATCACCCCAGAAAGGCAGAGCAGCAAACAGCCACCAGCAGCTGTCAGGGCCCGCAGCAAACCCACGGCCCTCCAGGAGCCCATAGGAGGTTGCTGTCCTGCCAGGTGCTGTAGGAGGGACACAGCACCACGGGACAGACAGCATACAGCCACCCTGAGCTCATCCTCTGGGGCAGCTCTGTCCCTGCCTCAAGCAAGACAGCCACTTTACATGGAAGGCATGAAAAACCTCAGCCCCAGCAGGGCTGTCGCTACCTCACATGGATGGCAGCAGCACCTGGCCCTGGAGATACCC
>PPHD01023810.1:0-12338 GCA_002909625.1 Bambusicola thoracicus
GTGACCTTTGGAATAGCACTTCAGCTTTATCCCAAATTGACAGTAACTGAGAGGCATAAACTGTATAAGGCTAAAAGAAATCTCATGTAGGATATGTGCAGTAAGGAGATGTGCATCAAGTGCAGTAAGTTCCCCTTACCAAGAAACTGGTTATGTTAATTATGGTAAGTCTATCATTAATCCCCTCCTCAGACAGAAGAATGACCAGACGTGGTGTCTGAGAGAGTCTCTTGTTTTGCTCATCATCCCTGGTAGCCAGCATAGCTGTATCAGTGCTGTTAGTGCAGCCTGCAACAAAGAGGTTTAGGAGGCAAAACTATCTCACAGAAATATCTACTTCTCTTCCAGAACTGCAGTCCCTCTCTCACCTTTTACAGAAATAAACTGATAAAAAGCAAGAGGTTTGTTGTTTTTTAAATATATCATTGTCACAGTATCAGACCCCATCTAGCTCCTGATTTGCCTATCACCAGCTCCTTGTGCTAGACAACATTTTAACAAACCACAGCAAGACCAGGATGTAAAAGGGGCATGGATCAGAAGGCATTTCTGGAATTTGAAATTCTCCTTTGATTTTTCCCCTGAATGCAATTTAAAATACTGGAAGGAGATGCACCATCATCTTTGGATAGCTGGAATAGATGAACAAGCATACTGAAAACCCAATAAAATGACAAGTCACGCGTAGGTGAGAGCATAAACTATGCATAAGCCTGTGCAACAAAGTCAAAGCATCCAGTAGAAACACTGAAGTTCAAGAAGCTCCAGGAGTTTGCACACCACGTGGGATTACATCTCTGAGAACCGCATGCTGGTCCCTCCTCCTGGTTTTGCTGACTCTCAGATGAGGAGAATCAGTTCTGCCCATTCCTGAGCAACATCTGCTGTGACCTGGAGTCTTCACCAGGCACCTTCCACACCTTCTGTGCCTTTTGGGAAGCAGCTGGTTTGTCCTTCCTCACCCTACAAACAGCAACCAACATGGAAGACCTTTCTATGGTCAGTTGCCAAAATTGTGCCTGGGCCAGGCCAGCTGATGCATCTTTTGAGAGAGCATCTAGCAACAACAGTGATATGCTCCTCCAGAGATACAGAGCATGAGCTGTGATGTGGCTTTAAGTCCAGCTCAGAGCAGCTCAGTGGTCCTTTCCTCCAAAAAGTCTGCAAAAAATCTCGGTTGTGAAAAACATTAAATTCACTGCTGAGTTTTCAATGCTTAAAGAAATTAACAAAATAATCCACATGGATTGGGTAGCTGGAACAAAAACAAAACAAAAAACAATTATGGATTTAGTACTGCGTGCTATAAGGGCTGAAAAATGGCATCTTCTCCACCAAAGCTTTTTGTCTTGAGATGGGGAAGATAAGAAGCAAACTTTTCTTATAGAAACAATTTAAAATCCTATTAAAAAGAATGGAGTCTTGTTTTTTAATAAAGATCTATACTATCCATGTAGTGTCAGTATGATGGACACAATGACCTCATTGCAGAAAGGGAAAAAGTATCACCAGGGCACAGGCTTATTCATTTCAACATCTTACATTGATAAGTATGTCAAGACATGCTGACAGACAAGTAGAAAACATATAGCTGTAGCATCTGTGTCACTATCAGCCTCGTCGCTTCATGGGTAGCCAGAAATATCTATAGTGACAGGGAAGAATGGAGAAGGGAGTATGCTGTGGTCATGGGGTTTCTGGAAGGACATGGGAACAACATGGGGTTCCTCTGGGTAGGATGTCCTGGTGTTTACTAATTGTCCCACATCTGACAGCTCCTGCTAGACTGGCTTAGTTCTGAATTCAAATTCCTGCTCAGTATTCACTATAAAAATAAATTCCACCAACCAATCTAACTTAGTCCCTAACCAAGGTGAGATTAATTAATTATATGTAAATTAAGATAGATCCACATCTGATGCAAGTTACTGTATTTCTCTAAAATAAAACATCTGCGCTATCTCCTCTGGGGAATAGTTTGTAATAAATTGTAATAAAGGAAACAGTGAAGCAGGAGTATATCAGATATAAGGACATGATGGCGAAGGAAAGAGGCCATGGAGCTCACCAGCAAGGATCTGGAGAAGCCAACATCCCTATACGTGGCTCAGATCCCCAGTGTGGACCCTGTAGGAGGATCCACACATGGTCATAGAGTCCCAAAGGCAACTTGCAGGGCCAACACCACCAGCAGCCTTTGCTGTTCCCCTCACATTGACTATCACCACTTTCACTGTTGTAGGAAATAACACCCAGTCTTATTTCTCCCACATTCTTTGGAGCAAGCACTGAGTTATTCTGAAAGGTCTTTCCCCATCTCTGTGTTCAATCCTGTAGCAGAGGACAAAAGGATTCTTGTTTTATCTTCATCTCACCTTTGATTTTTAAGACCTCTTAGTTCATCAGCAGATGGAATTGAACTTTTATGAACCCAAAATTGTGAGAGAAGAGCAATTGAGGTTTAAAAAGAATGAAGAAGTATTTTCTATTCTTTCTTCTTCGCCATTTCTCCCTTGCATCCTCCCTGAGTCTGAGTGAATGCAATTTACCCAGCTATTTCACTTCTGTAAACAGTATTCATTGCTACATACTGCTCTCTAGTGGTAAAACTGCAGATGTTCGGTGGTGGAAATGAACTCGTTTTTTACACTAGTTCTATGGGAACAGTACAGGAGACCGTAAAAATATTCATTCCCCTTAAATAGCCAGCACAAGTGAAGGTAGTATATTTTGTAAAATACACCTGTTTTAAATACTGCACTTCATACACTGTAAATTTTATTACCTACGAATGAAGGTTTTTGTTTTGTTTTGTTTTGTTTTCTGAACCAATATGTATGGTTAGAGTTGAAACAAAAGGCTGATTTGCGGAGATAAATGAACTTCATTTGGAAGTCTGGCAAAGATTACATGGCAGAAGAGAGATGACAGACCTCTCTCCCTTTGAGCACTGCTCTTTCAGGCCTCCCTTTCCATTACAGCTACTATGGGTCATGAGTCAAAGAAGCAGAATCGCAGAAAGGCTGAGGTTGGTAGGAACCTCTGCAAGTCATCTGGAGGGCCCATCTGGGTCACCTGGAGCAGACTGCCCAGGATCATTTCTTGACTTATGCAAGGATGAAGACTCCACAGCCCCTTCAGGCAACCTGTGACAGACCTCGGTCACCATCAAAGTAGAGAGGTTAACTTCAGATGAGATGGTTTCTTCTCTGTGGCTGCACAGCCTAACTATCACCTACAGCTCCACTGACCTCTAGTTCAGAGAAAGAGAAAAATAGTGCTTTATGATCAGGAAGTCCTATAGTTTGAGGTTCTCATCTTTATTCCACTGGAAAGAATAATGGATTTGCCTGTGGACAACTCATCCCGTATACATAATCTGGAAAGCACCAAATGTAAATTGAGCTGAGTTAGTAGCCCTCATTTTTAAATCCTGACATCTTAAATTGAATTATGTGTCAGAAAATTGGATCACTGTCATTTCTCAAGCCTGAGTCCAGATTCTTGGTCTGTATTACTACAACAGCTGCTAATCATCAATGAGACATTATCCTGCAACTTGTTTTAATACAGAATTCTGCTTTCATCTCAGATATTAAGGATACTGCATGAGCCATTTTTTGCTACAAAAAAACTTTCTTTCTTTCACTCTGTAATCGAACATGATGTGGATATAATTTTTGCTTGGAAAAAGTGTTATGAAGAAGCTAAATTTATGAACCCTAATGTTGTTCTATTAACTGTTGCTTTCTCAGTGTTAATTGGTTCTTTCAGTGTTTCCTTAACACTGATTCCCTTCTCACTGTGCCAGGTGTTTGTCATGCTCCCATCACCATCTCTTCAAAATAAAGAAAAATGGGAACATGTGAATGATTGGATTCATTATAATGAGTGGATTAAAAAAAAAATAGAAGAGCTGTGAACTGAGAAATCTACAGCATTCTTGGTAGATTCATTAGGAAATCAAGCAGGATGCTTTCTTTCGCATTGCTTCAACATTTGGCTAGGAAAATAGTTTGGAGATGTAGTACGTCTTAATCAGTCTGCTGACAATGTGTACGTGAAGATGAGCTATTGTGTAATACTGGCTCTACCAGGAGATTTAATTAAGCAGAATAAAGACATTTCAGGTCTAAGATCAGCATCTGCTCTGATAGCAAGCATCAGAACGATTGCTCTGGAGGCAAGTAAATCAACCCAGTCTTCACTTGGTGTCACAGCTATGTCAAGTGGAAATGGGAAAGAAGGTCAGAGTAGAACAGGAGATGGGAAGAAAGAGTAAAAGTGAAAATCAGTTCTGGCATGGGAAAGTTCAGCTGTCTAAAGCATAAGAAAAAAAGTGTTAGAAATTGTCAGGTTAACAAAAAAGATTTAATGGAATGGAATACACTTTAGGTCCTACCAAATTTATTAGGTAAAAGGACCAGCTATTTCTTTCTTCTTCCTCCAACTTCTTGCTTTCCAATTCGTGCTGCAGTAATCTTGGCAATATTATTTCAGACACTCTTTAATCAAGACTAGAGACAGCCTAGCCAATGAGCTGTTGATGCTGACTATGTGGCAATGAACCACAATTTACCATATGATTTTATCATTTTGTTTACCACATATCTGGAATGATCAGAGCCCCCTTTCTTCTTAGACTCAGCACAAATGTGAATGTGGGTGGAAAGCACATTATATATGTACCTGAAACATCACCTTGGTCTCAGGCCAGACTATGGTTCACAGAAATAATATCATAAAAGTGTTAAAGGATCTTGGATCTCATTTTATGTCTTGTCTTTGGATGTAGCATAATAGCACAGAGAAGGCAAGAAGTCAGACAATGAATGTCCTTCTTTCCCAGGACTTTTCTTTTTGTTCTCTCTTCATGATTTTGAGACATAAAATCAATTGTGCAGCTAATTGCACTTCTTAGACTGAACTTTTACTTAAGACATTGGTGCAGAATTGTTCCTGCTGATGAACTTTTCATTTCATTTTCATTATTGTTTTAGTGGTGTTTCCCCTTTATCAGACACTAGAAGCAGTATTTGAGGCCTCATGGAGTAATTTCAATTAGGGCAAGAATTAAGAGGCTATAAATTAAGTGGATTATTGGAGTCACCTCATCTAAGAAGAATATGCATAAGTCCTACTTCATTGCACATTGGCAAATGAGAGCTTGATTTGCTGCAGAATCCCAGGCCAGTAACTCAACCCCCATGTCTTCTGTGGAACTCACCTGAGCCCTTTGGCCAACCTGTACTGACACAGCACACGTGTAGGAGCCGGGCAGGAGGTCTCCCTCCCTCCAGCAAAACCAAAGGATGGGAACTGAACATAGAATAGTATTAAACCATAGTGAGAAAATGAAGTAAAGCTGTAAAGACCTTCTGGCACAGCAGAAGGGTTCTAAAATCTCTGTCACTCAAACACAAGTAGTACAAGTAGTACAAGTATTGAGTGCCAAAACCTTCTACACAGCACTACACACAAATTCAAAATGAAAAGATCGTACGGTGCTGTTACTTCTTTTGCTGTGCTGTTATAGATATTTGTCCTGCTGAACATTTATCCTTCTGAGTCATTAAGACAGGCGGACACATGATAACTCACCGATCTGTCACCCAGTCAGTGCAGTGAGCAGAGGGGAAGGCAGCGGTCACAAGCAGAGTTCTGGCTGGAGCAGACAGGGCAGCGTGTGTTCCTCAGCACCCTAATAACAGCCATGCCCAGGCAGCTGGGAAAGCTGCCAGGGAGCAGGCTCAGGGTAATGCATCTGAGCGATGAATAAATGACATAAAACATATTAAGTACAGTAATTCATTTGAGTTTTGTCTGCATGATGTTTCACAGCGGTGTCCAATGTAAATGAATCAGTAACTGCTAGCGTGCCTTTCCCGGGGGAGCAGCTATTAAATCCACGCTGAGTCATTGTCTTGCTGTGGTTAAGACTAAACTGTTCAGTATTAAAGTACATTATGTTAAGAAATGATTTTTCAGTGTTTGGCCCAAATTCTGCTCCCAGCTACAGCAGTGCTACATCGTATGATGTGTGCACTGCACTGAAGTAAAAATCCAAGTTTTAAAGCTAGAGAGGAACTCAAGCATAACATTTCCACCCTTTCAAACTATAGCCAGTTCATCAGAAACCCCTAACTTTCTTCCCTGCCATGCACATTCTCAAATATAATTTCAGAGCAGACAGTTAAGAAGATAAATCTTTAAATATAATGACGGAGAAAGTCACCCAGATAGCACTCCACCATCCCATACTGGCCCGATTCCCTGTTCACAGAGAGAAGAATCACAAGACTTCTTGAATGCAAGAGAGATGTTTGGGAAAAAGCTTGTGGGCAGTTTGTGGATTCATGTGGAACAACTCAGAAATCACTTGGACTTTGAAATGCAGAACAGAGGGTAATTTTGCCTCATTTGAACTGAAAGCTCTGAAAAGCCTCAGGGATGCAAAACATCAGATCTGAAATGCAGCAAAATTAGTGTATGAATATCAAAATTTGAAATATGAGAATTTGTCACAGGTTTTCTTTCAACATAGAGACCTACATCCTTGGAAGTAAATGTTCCATATTATTGTTTGTATTATTTTATAATCTGAAGTTACTGGATCTGTGTTAATGTCTGCTACCAGATCAGATCCATCAGTCTTCCATACAGCTATGAAGTTCTTCAACTATATGCCGAAAACTACCTCCTTAGAAACACTTTGTTTGACTACTACATTTCCCTGCTACCAATAATTCCATTGTATGGATTAATTTTCAAAAGCAAAGTCCAGACATTATCTCATTTGTAAGCTTAATTTGGGATCTGAAGGAAATGGAAAGACACAAAAATATGATAAAATGGAGAAATAAGTTATTTTGTTAATTTAAAAACACATCTGACCTCTAGTGGCTGCTTGTCAAAACTGATGTTCAAATACTTCATGATACTGATGAAGCCTTCATTCTGAATTCAAAGATTTTTCTCCCCCTTTCTCTAGGAGATATCTCTTTTCTCCTCCTGCATTTCTCCTCCAGTTCCAAGCATTCTCCAGATGGCACACAAGAGTCTGGAGACAATGGCAACAATTATAAAGCTAAACATTTCAGCTGTTTTAGAGTAAACATTAATGGGAAGGTTACAAGGTTTAAAAGATAATTTCCACTTTCAATGGGTTTTAAATAGACTTTTTTTTTCCCCCTCAATTTTAGCTTAGAATCATAAAATTGCTCTGGTTGGAAAAGACCTTAAAGATCATCAAATCCAACTGCAAACGGCTCACAGAGTATTGCATAAAACCGACTGATCAGAATGTAATTTTTAATTTAAAAAAAGAGTTTGCTTAAGTGTTTCTGTAAGGAGGTTTGTTTGTTTCTTTGTTTTCTTTAAAGCTTCTCAAAAGTTTTGCATCTCAAAGTAGAAAAAAAATAGTATGCATACAGATATACATACAGACTCTGTGATTACTGTATTTTCTCTCATTCCAAAGTCTTTCTGAAAGATAGGGAAGCCATATAGTAAATTTAGCCAAAATCAAGTTGTAAGCAATCCAGGTAGCTTTGAGACTTTTCATGACTTGTTCTAAATAAATCCTTCGGCTCATTCTCCTCCTAGTGACTTCCCAATCTAATCTTCAGCGTCGGAATTCAGCTGAGTATGTCAATTCTGGGGTTGGTAAGCAAATATGTCCTTATCCCTAGACAGTAATATTAGCAGCACATCTAAGATTGTGCAAACAAGGAGAATAAGCAGCTTTCTCCCTCAATGGGAATTTCACTTTGCAAAGTCAGACAACAGAAAGGGTTAAAATGTGTGGGCATCGTCAGGGAGCTGTACATAGAGTGCATAATTCAGATGAATCTGGGAGGAAATTCTTCACTCAGAGGACGGGGAGGCACTGGCACAGGCTGCACAGAGAGGTTGAGAATTCCTGGACACACTCAAGGCCAGGTTGGATGGGGTCCTGGGCAACCTGATCTGGTGGGCGGCAACCAGCCCATGGCACAGGTTGAAGCTGGGTGGTCTCTAAGGTTCCTTTCAACCCAAACCATTCTGTGATTCTATGATTCAATTCTATGTCCTATTTGAGATCCCTGGACAAACTGGTAGTTTCTCTAGGTAAAGCCACTGTTGCTGTAGTCTCACTTGAACTTACTAGACTGAGAACTGTGCACATCGGGATACCTTCACTACAACCACACTTCCACCCAGGTATATAGAGGCCAGACTCTAGCTCACAGGTGGCTCAGAAGGAAATGCTGTGCTGCCTCTGCCAGCATTCTGCTCCAAAGATGAAGCAGCTCAAAGACTGCAAATGCTTTGGGTGGGCTTCAGAGCAAGCTTTAACTGGGAGCCTTGCAGGCTGTCAAGTGGCACCCTTTTATGCATATTGACATTTTTTAAAAGCCAAGACAACAGGAGTTTTTGAAATGGAGCCTAGATGTACAATATTTTTCTTGTAACTTGGTCTCAGAAATTGCACTGGGCCTGTAGAAACTTGCAAAATGCTGAAAACTTGTACTGACGTGTGTTTGAGAAGTTCCAAATCAAGTCACTGTAATACCGCATAAAAATAGCTAAAATGGAAAATCATCAACAGAAAAACTAGAGTACTAAATGATCTATGTTATTATTCCCAGAGTGATTAACATTCTGCATTTTCCCAGCCTGTTGCAATTTATTAGTTCATGTTTTTCTGTATCAGTATCAAATATTATTTCATTATAAAAACTTGTGTGCTTGTTAACAAAAAAAATCCGAATTAACTGTCAACATATGTTACTTTCACGTTTTCAAATTAGAGTAAGCAAACTGGCTCTAATTAGTTTTCTGATTAATGAGTGGATGGTAAGCAAAAGAATTACATTAAGAACAATTTCCAGTTTACACTGGTTAGGAGGAGGTAAAAAAATAATTTTTCAACAGGGATCAAATAAATCTACAGAACCTCACTTTTTTACAACACTGTGAAAATATGCAAGGCATCACATTGTAAATTGCTGGTTAGGTCACTAGAGCAGGATGAATAAATACTGTTTGCCATATGAAAATGGCTAGTTAAATGAAGATCACAAAATTGTTTGTTGCTATATAAGGCTCATTTTTGCTATAAAAAGAGCAATTTTAATTTACAGGGGCTTAAGGCAATTTTCCATCTAATTTTATGTTTTATAATGTCTGCTAAAACACTGGAGCCTTATTAGTTTGTGTGGTCGAATATATATTGTTTCCAAATTTCAAGGCCATTGGTTTATCTTGACCAAAACCAAACATGGTTAAATTTCTTCTTAAAAAGTATGAATAATCCATGTAGATCACATCAAGACATACCTAAATCAACTGTATCATAGATCTATCTCTACTTATGACTGATAGGAAGCAGCATGGTTTATTGGGGTATAAGAAATGGCAGGTTCACTTCACTGGTCAAAACTATAAACCTTCCCATGCCATCCTTTATTGTTCAATCTCAACACTAAAAAAACATGAAATGTGAATTGAATGGTCAAAACACAGAAACAACTGGATATCTTGAACATCTGAGGTTCGTTTTCACCCATGAAGGCCCTGGCAGCCAGGTAAGACATACCTTAAGGTATTTCTTCATCCTTCTGGTCAGAGGCTACAGCTTCCTACTACTTCTCCTCCTGATGTCCTAATGTCTACTTGCAGAAAGCTAGGAGTCGTTGCCTATTTCCACCAGCCTGACCCTGGGCAGTGCCAGCCTCACTACTCATAAAAATCGATCATCCGCTTCTTGTCTGTGAGACAGACAAGGAGGACCATAAGCAAAGTTTCAGCCCTCCAACGACAGGACAAATTACTGCCAAGATCCACAGGGAAAATCCACCACTTATAAATCTCATGTCCTCCAAAAAGCAGCTTTACTGACAAGTTTCCGATTAGCTGAAATTACTCCTCAACTGACCCTGTTTTATTTCAATCACACAGAGACTCCAAAGCCAGGAAACTGCCTAAGCCATTTCTTTTTCTTCCCTGGCTCATCATAAGACATTGAGAGCAAGAAGCAGTTTTGGGGTAGGCTGGGACTAATGACTGATCTATTTTGTACAATATAGCCCCAGTTTCTCATCTTTTTCATTTCTATCTCCATGTTGTTCCCAAGGACAACACCACAGTCTAGCCAAAGCTCTGCAACTGTGCTGCGGACACATGGCATGAGCACAAAGCAAGTCTGATATAAGAGATATTTCCTCCAAGGACTTGCTCACTGATGTGTTTCAGCCATTTGTGTTGTATCCTCTTCATTCCAGAGAGGGGGTGGGGTTTACATAAGCTTCTGTTCTTCCTTTCTGCACTCATCACACTTTCTTCTTCCTTTCCTTTTTTATTTTAGATATGCACTAGCCTATTCTGACTTTGCAGGTATATTTTCAGGTCAAGTATATGCTGAAGAAAGATTTTTTTTCAAGTATGAAATAGTCAAGGAAAAAGTTTGAAAGCGGTCAGCACAGCGGGACTGTGTGCAGTTGTTAGCTCTGCAATTAACTTGTTGAGATGCATTAATGAGAGACTTCTCATCCTCTTGCAAAATAAAAATATTTGTTATAACAAAATATTTGTTAATTTGTTATTTTGTACCTAAATGAAGAGAGCTTTCTGTGCAAAACTGGATAGCAGCAATGAGAGGTGATAGTATCATTCATCATCCCTGGAGGTTTTCAACAAATGGGTAGATGTGACACTGAGGGACGAAGTGTAGGGGTCATGGTGGGAATGGGGTAATGGTCGGACTGGATGATTGTAGCGATCTTTTCCAGCCTTAATGGTTCTGTGATTCTATCAGAAGAGCCACAGTGTTGTCTTCTTCCATTCTTTCCACATCTGAATAGACACTAAAGTGGAGAGAGGATAACTGTCTCCCAACCCAGCAGCCCTGTTTTGTTAAACATTGTTATATACTGGTCTTTCACATAAAGGAAAGTTTTCACTAGAAGTTTTGCAGATGAGTGTCTTTGTGTTACTTTGTGTTACTTTGGACTCCAGTACCACCAAAAAGTTGGAATTGGAAACTGGTTTAGCATGAGAAATACTGTGTCAGATTTGGAAAAAGCAGTGGCAAGATGAGGTGTCCAAGCATGGTCCAGGAGGAATAGAGGTCAGTGAATGGATGGCTAAAAAACTACAGGAATGTGAATGCCTGCACAACATTTTTAGCAGTAAGTGAAGGAACTGGGACTTCCAGAAACACAAAGAAATTACTTTATCCGTCTTACAGCTTCATTTGTGGCAGTATGGACTGTTGGTAGCTAGTCAGGGAGAAATCCAAAGCTTTGTGTCCAGACTGGAGACATTCCCACCTCTTTCCTGCAAGAAGACCACTACAGCACTGGCTGCACAGTGAGTACAGTAACAGGATATACACTGTTCCTCCAAAACAAGGAACCATCAGGTAGACATCCTTTACAATTAAAAAATAGTGAATCGATTGTCCAAAAAAACCAACTTTATAAGATGTTTCAACTAATTATCTCTTTTTTCCATTATTAAATAATAATAATAATAATAATAATAATATAAACAGAATAAAACACTGATTTTTAAGCTAAGATTTGTGGTCACAAAGACTAATGGCAAAGGCAAGGGTTTTCTACTGCAAAAAAAAATTCTTGGAGCAGCAAGTAAACAGACCTTGTGGTATTAATATTACTCCATTTGTGATGAAATTATACAAACAGAGACATATAAAATTGTGCTCCTAAAGATATAGGCTGCCAGTAAACATTTTTGCTATTTTTAATATATACTGTTTGCAATTTTGCCCCCTTGCAGAAAAAGTGATCCCAGAATGCAAGCTAAGTTATTCTGAGGTTACTGGGGCTATCAAGCATTTAAAGATCATTTTTGTTCCTCTAAATGTAACTTTGTTTGGAAAGATTTGACTTGGCAGTTTGCAAAGCTTCATCTCATGAGCTGGTGACAAAAGCATAGAATTGTTAGCTTGAATTGGTGGCAGACAGTATTGTTTAGTGCCTCAAAGGATTTAAGTTGCCGTCATGAGTTCACTGTACATGTCCTCACTGCAAATACTAGGTGTATGTTGCTGCAAATGCTAGGTATGTTACTGCTCTCCAGTTATTTTGATATCTCAGAATTTAAAAAGTCTCAGCATTCAGTAGATTTAATGTGCCTTGCTACATCAAGATACCAACGTGTGTTCAGTGAAGATGAAAATATAGCTTCTGGCTTCCTTCGACAGACTACTACTAAGTTAATGGAAATTACAAATTCTCACCATGCTGAACAATGAGTGTGAAAAATCAGCATTTATATTCTGGTATCTACATCGTGTCTGCTAGATTTAGTACCTAATTTTCCTACTGCTT
>PPHD01023811.1:0-12337 GCA_002909625.1 Bambusicola thoracicus
AAGAAAGAAAGAAAGAAAGAAAGAAAGAAACTAATTTAAGCAACATTTAACATTCCTCCCTACAACATAGTCCTTAGTATATTCAAAATAAAGAGAAAAGGGAATAAATATTTCCAGCAGGGGAAGAGAAGCCTGTGACATTTAATTACATTTACCTGTGTCCCTTCAAAGCAGAACATCTCCCCCAGTGCACACCGCTTGCTTGGGCTTATCATTTGAATCCCCTCATGTGCCTACAGAAAGAATTGCCACAGACCTATATATAAGAATTTAAAAATGCATGCCATGGGGGGGAGGGGGAATTGGATTTCCATTTCCTACAACATCTAATTGGAGCTGTGATCCTCGAGGTCAAATTTCTGCAGGTAGATCCAATAAAAGAGTTAACTCCTGCAGATTAGGCACTGAATACCTGGCTTCTAAGCATCTGGCTCCTTCTGTGAAATTCAAAACCCTGTGTTAGGCGTTAAGCCTCCCCACTGAGGGCATGCAAAGTTAGACCTCTCAGAAGGGCCATCCAAGAAAGCTCACGTAGAGCGGGAGCCACTTGGAGCTGGAAATGCTAATTGCAGGAACGTGGCTGAATTCTTGTCCCCTCTCCAGGGCTGTGGCATCCGCCCATGTCACAGCTCCAAATAGAGTCTGACCCTCCTTCTGTCGGCGGGCAGCCCTCATGAGGCTTCTGTTTTCTTTCTAAAACCCAGCCAGGATGCTCAAGTTGTGTCGGCATTTAGGCTGTATCGTGCCCCACAGCCAGTAGCACCCGCCTGCTGCAAGATGCTGGGATGTGCAGCTCTGTCTCGGGTGAGACAACTTCCAAGGCCCAGCAAAGGGCATGGGGTATGTTAAATGGATTTACATAACTTCCCTTGAAAGCTCTAACATGAGTGATGATTCTAGAAGGAGGTATAAATTCTTTGAGTGAGTTCAGTGAATGCAGGTGGACTTCCTACGGCTACCCATCCCCTGCTATTATTCAAGATCACTACAAGCTTTTTTTTGCCTCTTGCAAACAGCAGATACACCATGATTGCTAAGATCCTTCTCCCTATGACTCATGTTTTGTCCTCAAGGACCGAAGTATGCTCTCTCTAGATTTTGTCCTGCTATAAAAAAAGATGCTGCTTATTGATGATTTGGGACAATCCACCAAAACCCCCTATGGCCTTTGTGCTTTGCCTCTTGCTAATTTTACAGTTTTATTGTACATTCACAACAAGCACAACTGTAAGGTAACTGCCATTGCTTTTTACACAGTAGCATATACTATGACACAGAACAGTGTTAAATAAAAGCTAACCTGTCATAACCTCCGAGTTAAAAAGAGACATACTTTTACCGGTGAGGTCTGCTTTTAAACATGTCCTTAAAACATATCACTTCTTGTGAAAAATATTTTGTTTAGCAGTGAAATTAATTTTGGTCAATATTGTCCCTGAACTCAGAATAATAAAACAACATGATGTTCATTTCAAAAAATTCTGATTTTGTGTCATTCAGAATGGAAGTTCACAGATATTAGTGGTAAAATACTGCTCTGAAGTGTAACTCTAACATGCATCTATGGTGACATCATATTTCTGTTTTTTCCCCTTGCTTTGAGCACCTGCATCCAAATTCCCTATTGTAAAATCAGTTGAAGTTGGTATGATATAACAGGTAATTATATTTAGACTCAGAAGGAAAATACCGAGACTCAAATTACATGGAAGAAAATAAGAATTCCCATTCGAATTGAATCATTCAAAATAAAAGTAATCTTTTTAAGACTTAAGACATGGAATTGCAGTACTGAGAGAACTTTGCATCTAATCTTTGTTCACTGGAAAAAAAAAAAATCTGGAAAATGAATTACGATTTTCACCCTGCAACATTGCTATAAACAAGTAATTCAAGAAGCTCCACAGAAAACTCAAACACATCATTCCAAAATAAGTTGCATGGAAATGGAATTTAGCAAAATATGTTCCCTGACATGTAGCAAAAGGGAGCAGTGTGTGAAGGAGCACATACTTCCCAGTGCTGCACCAGTCGCAAGTAAGGGCCCTTACTTCCCAGGGAGATGCTGCACACTCTGGCTATTGGAAAAAAAGAAGAAGAAAAAAAAGAAAAAAAAAAAGACAAAGTGGAAGAGAAAAGGAAGTGAAAATCAAACGTGAAAAAGGAACATATTCTGATTTGATTTACAATACAAACCTAAAGAGAAAATGCTAACAAACCCCTGAAGATTTTAGAGCACAGTAGAAAAAGAGGCTGTTGGACAGCTGGGACACAGGCACGCAAGAGGCTTTTAGGCAGAACTGCCATCTAGAGAGGGCTGCATGCCACTGTCATGTGGTACTACACTTGGGAGGAGAAATGCTCTTTTCAGGAGACAACTGCCTTCAATTTTCCATGAAATGGCATAAACCTCAATAAAAGCTCTATAAGACATGCTTGCAAAAAGTTGAGCAAATGAAATGATTACAGTCAAAGACTTCTGCATCTAGACTTGAGCAACAGAGCACCTTTCTGACATCATTTAATCCCTCTGCTGTCACAAAGAAGTTTCCAAGTACTCCTTTATATTGCAGCCTCCTGCTAAAGTTGCATCAGTTAAATGCTCTGCACTATTCATACCTGCCAGGCTTTCCTTATCTGGAGACCTTCTCTGACTTAAGTGGAATGAAGTAAGAAAGCCAAGATATGCACAGGATGTCTCTATCTGGAAAAGTAGGAGCAGGTAGATCACTTTTATCGCACATCCAGGCACTGAGCCAAGTTTTCAGTGCGCGTAAACAAGTATAACTTCAGTAGAGTTGGTAAGGTCATGCCAATGAAAAACTCAGTAAGAGCCCATCCTTCTCCTCACTGCAGTGCCAAGGTGGTGCACTGGGATAAGATTTTAATTCCTCAGGACAAGAGAAATTAATAAAAAGCATTAGTTTGGCATGAATTAGTACTTAAAAGACAAGCAGAACCCTGAAGTGGTAAGTCCTCTCTGTTACCTTGATATAATCTATTTAATGAATATTGAAACCCCTGGAAGTTTTAGCAAGGGTGACAGGTAGTGTTGTGTGAGAAAATAACCCTTTTCAAATCTACGGTATTTCTCTCTCCCCAAATAAAGCTGAAGAGTCAGTTCTACACAAGTAGGCATGAATTTCTCAGGATTCCTTGGCTAGTTTATCTCAATAACTAAAATCACTCTTGCACAGCTGTGACTCGCTTCAGATAAGTGAAAACTAATCTTGCGTCAAAGTACTTCGACACTGCATCTTATTTTCAGAAAATGGCATCTAGGTGACTCAGACTTATATATTATATGTCAGATATTCATATAAGTTGACAAGATAACTAAAGAGCAAAATGGTAAATATAAATACACTATAACATAAAGAAAAAATCTATCCCCCTGGTTTTATGTAAGACCATGAGCATACAAAGCTTAGAAACAAAGGTAGGAATTCATGCCAAATTTTTATGTATAAAACATATGAGTCCCAGCAGCTCCTAAGCATGTAGGAGCTAAGACCAGCTGGCTGTGAACCTCAGTGAGAGATTTCTAGCCAAGAATTAACAATACGCATTATTTAATAATTGACTAGGTGTTGGGATGGAAAAATGATTTTTGAGATTATATTATTACTAAATTCATGCAGAAATTGCAGAAGCTTCCCTTAAAATGAAATAACTTTTTTTGATAGGGCAATGTATATAGAGCAAGAAATGAAGCAACAGTTTCTCTGTCTGAATGGGTCTCTTGTAGTACCTAAACTGAAATATATGTTACGTTATTGTAAGGGCTTGGTTTTCACCGGGCCTAGCACCATCAGGAACTAGCACAGTGAAGATGCCTCCTCATGCAAATTGTTATTTACTATAAGTTGACATAATTATTGCAGTTACAATAACTTTACCTAAAAGAAAAACACTGGTGGAAAATGCAAATGAATTTTTCATGCATTTAGTTATACTAGTTTATTTTCATCTACCATAATACTTTCTGAGCAAAGTTCATTAGCATCCCTTTCATCTATTTGATATCTGGCTGTTGAAGATGCAGAAATAGATACCTAGCTCACCAAGAAGTCTCCCAATAACCTCCTTTCTGGCACAGGGAAGCAAAGACCTCGTGTGCCTTTAGGTTTTAAACACTTCCACCCCCATACACACAGCTCATTGAATCAGCTTTACAGTTCATGGAAGAGCCAGACTATATGTTTGAGAAATTCATCTTGTTTTCTACTCTTGCTGCAGCAGGCCATTGTTATTATTTTCTGATTAGCAGGCAAGGTTAATGCCCTTGTGATAATCTGTAGAAATGTTGTCATTTAAATTTACACTTCCCCAGCTTCTCCCATGTAAAACAATTATCAGATTCAAGGATTAAGCACTGAACCTTTCTCACTCTCCCTCTGATTCAGTTTATACACCATTTTTTTCTATTAACATTTTTCACAGGACAAATACTTCTCCACTGAATAAAGATTTATATTGCGGTTTCCTAGAATAATCTTCAAGAAGGAAAAGGTATTTCCTCCCTCACAAATCCCCTCACTCCATGCACACACAGCAGCATGCTCTGAATAGGACGAAGAAAAATTAGTGAGGATACGATTACTTTACTAGAGAAAGGCTGCCCTCCTCCCGCGCCAACAAGATATTATAGGTCAAGTCAAGTAAGGTCAAGTGAGTTCTTGTCATGTCCAGGATCCCTGATTTATTCTGTCAGCTGTTCACTGTCATGTAGCACGATGGGGTGAGTGTCAATACTGAGACAGTGCAAAGCGACTGAACATGCTGATTTTAACAAGGGTGGCTCATGTTCACTTGAGTCCTGCTGGGTGATTATGGGTGTCATGGGGAGTGTGGGATGAGCAGTATATTAGCACAGATAATTTATGTACAGAGTTTTCTTTGCCTTAAAGAATGCAGCCTCTGTGATGGAGAAGTCCCTTGGGATCCCGTGAGACACATTATCCCTCAGCAGACGAGGAGTTACAAAGGAGGGCAATGCAGAGAAACTGGTGTCTTAAAACCCACAGACTGTCCTCCTTACAAGCTTTCTGCTTTTGTCTCAGCTTTCCTGCACATTTCATTTATATGTATTTGTTTTAGCAGAATTGATTTGATTTTACAAGGTACTCACAAATGCAATATCGAAAACATTTTTCAACATTGCTTTATTGCTGCAACATCTGTAGTTTGGATAGAGAGGCTTCTGGGAAAGGTAGCGTTTCTCATGGATGCAGCACAAAGTTCTCTCTTGTGAAAGAGAGACTATTACTCAGTGCTATTTCCTGAGCACTAATTTAGAGTCTCCAGCAAAAAGCCTGCAGTTGCGGAGCTCTCAGCAGCAGCACGTGTTGCCCAGAGCTCTAGGAAGAAGAGGTTTAAAATCATTGTTCTAGGCTGAGGTGTTATTTTATCGATACATACTGCAAATAATAAACACGGTATTAATAATACTGTATGGTGCTTGCCTCTCTGTATTAGTAACACATTGTTTGCATATCGCAATCGCAAACAGAATGGAAAAACTGCATCAGGAGTCAATTGAATTTCATATTAACAGGCTACGCCCAGTACAAAAACTGATCTGAGTGAACGTGGTCAAACAGTACAATATCGCATACTCCAGCACCTCTCAGTCTGAGCAGATGCTTTAAGAAACTGCTAGTTGGGCATCAAGAAATCAGTGTGGTGCTAGCCTCTGTGAAACTAGCATTTCATAGAATCATATACTTGTGGGTTGTGTCCCCTTAAATGTTACCTAGTCCAGTTCCCCTGCAATGAGAAGGGACATCTACAGCTAGATCAGGGAGCTCAGAGCCTGATCCAGCCTGACCATGAATGTCTCCAGGAATGGGGCAGCCACCACCACTCTGGGCAACCTGTTCCAGTGCCTCACCACACTCACTGTAAAAAACTTCTTCCTTATATCCAATGTCAGTTTCCCCTCTCTTAGTCTGAAAAAATTTCCCCTTGTCTTCTCACAACAGAACCTGCTATAGAGCCTATCCCTTTCTTTCTTATAGTTACCCTTTAGATACTGAAAAGCTGCCATCAGATCTCTTCAGAGCTTTCTCTTCTGCAGGGTGCACAGCCTCATCTCTCTCATCCTGTCCTCATGGGGGAAGTGTTCCATCCCTTGGATCAATTTTGTGGCCCGGTGAAGACTCCACATCTGAGCACAATACTCCAGGTGAAAAGGGCCACAGATCAACATTTCCACTGAAAGTGCAAGGTGTATGTGCAGATTTGTAGTACTGTTTTTATGCAGACAATAACATCAGCAGTCCTGCAACTTTTCTTCTTCACTGCTATTGGTAGATCTTTCATTTTTGGCAGCCCATTTATTAGGGATTAGGAGTATTTCTTTACGCTGATCATTTTCACTTCTGTTTTACAAAATGCACTTTTTCTGTTGGCAGAATGCAAAGTGGAACAGTCGCTAAAAAAGATCTGATGACAATCAGAACATCTTGTGCTTTCCTTAATGCACTGTTTTTTTTCAACCTCAGGCATGGTTTTCTGCTGCCCTGTAGTCAAGGGCATCACTTTGGCTGGTAGCTGCAGCCATTCATCTGATATGGAGCAGGAGGTACCACAGTAATATGCAATAACTGTATCACTGCTCAAAAGTTCTATTTGCTATTGTAAATGCATATGGAAAATAGACAATTATGTATGCATTCATTTTTATTACCTAGCCTATTTTAAAAAGGGCATTTAATACAGAGTGTTTTTTTTAAAGTCTGGTTATGCAGTGGTATAAGGTATTTGGAAATGAGAATATCTAGAAGTCACATTACCAAGATGCCTTACATACTGTTGGTAAAATTGTGGCTTACACAAATTCAGTGGCAAAGCGTTCACCAGCATCATCTGACATAATATTTCTAACTATGAATATGTCATCAAACTGAGTTTCAATGAGAAGTTATTGAAACTATCAACTTCTATCTCTGATATACTAAATTTTTGTTTAAAGGATACTGATCTGAGTATGTCCAAAATCTAGGACGTTTCCATAGAGTTTAGTAGCTCTTGAACTAAGTCCTTCAATGGCATAGTCTGCATTTCTTTCAACCTTCCCCAGGAGCTGTGATAGAGTGCAGGCTAGACTGACACTTTGATAAACAGACTGAGCAAGCATCTGCTCTGTGGAATAAAGGGAAGAAAGAAAACATCAAAATAATAGGAAACCATGCTAAATTTACTTTTCTTTACAGACTTTGATGCCCTGGAGCCAAAGGAACTGAATATAGTCAGGTAAATCAGTTGGGACTTCATTGGTGTTCTTCAGACCTGGAGCCTTGCATACATCTCCAGTGGTTTCTCTTCTTCATGAAACTCAACTCCATTTTGAATTTCAGGTTCAAGAAAGAGTTTTTCAGCTTCCACTACTATTCATCTCCTGAAATATCTCACAATTCACTTCTGGTGGATGTCAAAACCATTCAACAACACTACTGCAGCTTGGAACTTTTCCCAAGGTGGATCAAAAGACTCAGTCTTTGTGCCTATTAGCAATGTTGAATGGACACAAAAGCTTGCTGCCATTCTCATTTTTTGTATTGGTAGAGCAAATATTTGATGATCAATATGTAGTGGCCTTTCCATTGAAATCCAGGTTTTCCAACCTGCTTTTATTGGTTAGCATTCCAAACAGCAAAACACTGTGGCATACGCATAACTTTAAGCAACTGAGTAATCCCAGTGCTTTGGGCTGTGCTGCTGAAGTGAGTGGGAGTCTTGCCATTGAATTTTATAGGAGCATTATCAGACTGTAAGTGCTTTGTTGGTTCATGGCCAATATTTTCTCAGACTTCAGAGGAAGCCAGATTGGGTCTGATCTCTCCACAGCCTCTCCTAGAAAGACCAAAATAAAAACAAATGATACTAAGCAACAGGAATGCACATAGCATAGAGGGAAGTAGCACTGAACACAAGACAAGGAAGCATTACTCTTTGAAATACTGGAGTACGAGAGAATGGTAGCAGGTTGTTCTCTTTACAGTGTCCTTCATGCACTTTTACAGACAGTTTGTCCAACTAGCAAAAGAATCAGCATCTGTCTGAGATCCAGACAAATAAACCTGCCTCAGAGCCAGGGCTGCAGCATTCCTCCAGCAGAAGGAGATTATGCTGGTTAAAGAATGGGCTACAGTGTGACCAACCAACCATTCCTCACACCTCTAGAGGCAGTGAGAAGGATCAGCCCCAGATGAAGGCAGAGCAGACACCTACGAGGGGCAGCAGAATGACCATGGATCTGTATCAAATGGCTGTTTGGCTTAATACACAAAACTGTTAAAACTGTGTTTGGTGGAACAGCGATTCCATTAAGATTCAATTAGGAAATTCTTCCTACTTCAGGAATTATGAAAACATCCATTTTGTATAATCTGTGAATCACTTACATGTACTCAAAAATTGTTGCATTCTCTGTGTGATCCAGTGCAGGTTTTCATGTAGCATCTGCCATGGGGAGACATAATAATGGCCAGTGGTCAACATAGCTCCTTTAAACATGTTGAATCTTGCAAGAAGACAGCCTCTTATCTCTGAGACCATTGACTGATACACTTGGATTTAAATTTAGGAATAAATCCAATTTATTTCCATTTTTTGTCTAGTAAGTGTTATGTTTGCTTGTTGGCTTTTTCTCATGGCTGTTTTAGATAATCTCTCTTTTGGTAAAAAACAGCAGGTACACACTTCAGGTCTGATTCTGCTACTCCTTTAAGAATAATCCTGTCCCGTCTTGTTACTTCCATTGGAATCGGTATGATTATTTTTCTGGTTAAGATTTCTCCCTGTAAAGCCACAAAACCCAAACCCTTAGCTTTCTGCTACATTTGCTTCAGTGGAATAGCCCATGCTGGGAGAACATTCATTCCTCTCATTCTGCTCAACCACACAATTAGCCAACTCTTTCAGGCATATGTATATTTATGAAATGTAAAAACTACCAAATGTTCTGTTGTTTCAAGCCAATTAAAATCAGTGCTTCTACAAAGCACATGAATAACCCAGCCCCATGAAAGGCACATGCCTTGAATTGCTAACCAGCTCTGGATAGATCAGAGAATGCATTTTAAATGACAATGTCACATGCAGATTGTGAGCGAGTAAGAAACTATGCCACTGTGATGTCTCTTGAAATAAGCACTACAGTTCTCCCTAGGCACTTCATGACCTTGTGTGTGTTGATCTCAGTCCATTTTCCAGGACTGTAAATAAGAGCACTTGGAAAAGCTTTTCTGTTCACACATTTGTAGTTACAAGGGAGAAGTCCTGAATGGAAGCATGGCATCCATCAGGCAAGCACAGCAGGTGATGCAGGACAGACTGTATTAAGCAGATCCTACAACTGGGACTTCTGCAGCATTTTATTATGGCAACAACGGAATATATATTTAACAAACAATATTAAATATAAAAAAGACATTCCCATGCACAGTAGTAAGCTGGCAGCTATCCAGTCAGCAGCTTTACTGTGGGCAGTGCAAAAAACTCTCTCACAGGGGTCGCCAAACTGCTGAGAATCTGCAAAGGTTTAGTTATAGTTATCTGGAATCCCTTCACTGACCCATAAGGAGCTTTGTCTGGATACCTATATATGCCCAGGAGCACTCAGATTTGTTAGAAGTAAACAGGATAGTTAAGTTGAACTGCTTATTAAGTAGTGTTGTAGGTACATTATAGAGGTGACTTCCCCTTCCATTTCCAGTTTAACTTGTGGTGATGTTTTCAGCTTTCTCTATTAATTTATATGGGTATTATTTACTTCAGGGCTATTCATGTTGAATGATTAAGAACCAAGCCAGATTACACAGTAACTTTTATCAGTTGCCAGATACCTTTTTTTTTTTTTTTTTTTTTTTTTGTATTGTCCCTGTTAGAGTGGTAGAAAAAAGGCTGTTGTAGTCTGGATGCTGATAATCTGAACTGCAGCTGTGGTACTGGAAGGAAAAAGGAAATCTCAAGAAATCATCATTACCCCATCATTCCCACATGAGGAAACTGCAACATGGAAAATGACATCAGTGAGATACCATATGTGACAAACAAACTACCAAAACAAGAAAGCACTAAGCCCTCAACACCTGTAAGAAAAGCCTCCATCATCCCCATCATTTCCTAGCATCGCATTTATTACTTTCAGACGTACAGAAAAGAAGGAAAAAAAGAAGCTGGAATAAGTACCTGGGAGACATCCATGATTGTTGGCAAAGCTTCTGCTGCTTCTTTCCTGTAATCTTTATAGGTTACATCACCTGCACTTTGCTCTCTGATCACCGTCAACTTCATGCCTACGCATCCAAGACCAGTCACAGCCTACGCCATCTTGCTCTGCAACTCCCACCCCATACTGAGAGATCAAATGGAACAGAAGGATTAGCCCTTTCTACTGGCCTCCTTCAGAGTGCCATAATCTGCTGCTAAATTTTCAAACAAGGACCTTTTCCCCCCATCCACATGCTCAGGTAGAGCTTCCTGCAAGCAATCACAAAACTGCTTCACAGTCCCTCTTCAAACTTTTCCTTAAAATTTACTTCTTCAGCGTTGTCCACCAAGAGCTGAAAATGGGAAAGTGTTGCATCTGTGGCTTATCTCCCTCCTCTCTGTCCAGCTCCTGTCTGATTTTCTCTCTCATGCTTTTATCCTGAATCTCTTAAAAGGACTCATCCTCAATGATCCGTTGGACTGAGAAATGAGAAGAACTCTTCCCTTCACTGTATCCATTCTGCTTAACATACTACTGAAAGGTTTAATTAATACAAAACAGAACTTGTTAGTGGCTTCTAGGAGGTAAGAAACCTCCCTGGTCAAAACAGCCCTTTTAAACTCCATGTTAGGGAAGTAAATTTTTCATGTAGGGATGGGGGGAATAAGACTGAAAACCCATAGTTTTCCTATGTGCTAAATAGGGTACAAGAAATGGACATAATAGATCTCCCAGAGCTTCATATTGCAAGAATGCCATTGGGTTTGATACTAAGAGTATTATTCCTTCTCACCAAAACATAGACTTTCAGTGGTTCACCAGAGATTGCCCACTTATAAGAGCTGAAGAAGACTGTCTTTGCCAGGGGGAAAAGGAGAAATTGGAAAGATAAGCCAGAGAAAAGGCTAAAAATAATGTATAAAGAACTGTAAAGAGAGAGCTTGAAAGAATCCCGACATGCTGCAGAACAGGGGATTTATTTTCTGCAAGCATCTTTATCTTATTTTTATTTAACTCCTTACTGAATAGACACTAACCTAAAAGCACAGCATGGAAAGGTGGCAGAGAATTGTAAAAACATCTCTGAAGAGTAACATGCAGAAGTTCAAGTAGCAGTCTAAATAGAAGTGGTTTTGCTCTGAATTTCCAGACTGACAGGTTTAAATTTTTATCATCCTGTGGCATTACTAAAATTTCAGAATTGTGGTGACTTTGCCCATTCTCAGTAACAGGGCAGGAAAGAAACTACCAGCAGCAGCACTGAAAAAAAAAGTGCACATACTTTCCCAAACCATTCAGTGTTTGGAGCTCATGTAGGACCCCAGCCAAAGTCACTTGCAATCCTGAGATCTTGTCCATCAATGCCATTGGGTCCCTCCCTTCTTATTTAGAAAGGGAGACTAATAGTTGTTTTAATCCCTACCAAAGACATGTTTTCCTATACAGTCTTTTGAGCTGCCAAACCATGAGCCAGACCTTTCTATAGCAACAAAGCACAGTAGGAGTCATCCCTTCTGGAAGCTTGGGCAGGCAGGAAGAGAGATATGCCAGGGTATCTCTATTTATACCTATAAAACCTATGAGGAGATTGGCGGGGCACGAGGACCACAGCCAGCTAGGAATTCCTTGCAGAGCTAGAATTGCTAGCTACTCTGAACGTAGACTTCTGTGCCTAAACTAACTACTACTCAGTGGAAATTGCAATTACAGCTCATGTGTTTTGCCAATATTTTGAGACAAATGAAATAAGTTTTACTGGAAGTTACGGGATCCTGTGTTTTCTTAATAAGTACATAATTCACGGTTCTTTGATTTTCTTTAATGATTTAGTTAAGCCACACAAAATAATCCAATAACTGTGACATTTCACAAAATTGAAACATTCCATCCTGAAATTACAGGAAATCCATGAAAATGGCTACAAAGACTGCCCATAGATATAGGCAGATAGAGGACAGTCAGCTGTGTGCAATAAAACTGTGTATTTTATATTAACAGAACTAATTTACTATACAAGGAAAAAATATTTATTTGTTCAAGTGCTGCATCACATCTGATAAGTGTTTCTCGGTACACCAAATTTTTCCAAAAATGAGTCAAACATTTGTATGCAATGTT
>PPHD01023812.1:0-12337 GCA_002909625.1 Bambusicola thoracicus
GTGCATTTTTCAGGGTTATAACTAATGCTAAGAACTGCAAGCCCTTCTCTGAAGAGAAGAGTGGAAGGTAATACCTAACAATATTTTTTGCCTAAGAACTACAGCAGTGCTCCAGCATTCATTTAAAAAAAGAAACAAACAAAAAGGCAGAAACAACTCAACCTGAACAACTTAGTTCTAGCACTAAATGAAATGAAAACACTAAAACTTCTCCTTTCTGTGACTCAGTGCAATTCGTAAGTCTTAAGAGTTAGCATTATATATGTACAGCAGTGCCTCAGATTTCTAATGTGAGCTATTTTTCCTTTTTGTTCTAAAATTCCTCTCTGTACTGCTAAATGCTACGCTGTTAAATTTCAGTGGCTGAAGTGGGTTTTGTTAGACTGGTTATAACTTAAACGCACTCTTTCTCGTGTATTAACTTTGATTTGGAATATGACATTTCAAATATTTCAGAGATAAAGTATGCAGTACCAAAAATCAGGATTTATGTATTGGCCAATATGGAAAACTTTAATTACAGGTAAGTAATTTTCATGCTGAAGTTATCACTTTCAAAATTAATATTGCACACTGATGTAAATGCCATATTGTTTAGGAAGTATTTACTTAGAAATTTTCAAACGAACTTGTTTTTCTGATATCACTTGCATTTCTAGTGAGCTCACTCTGATGGTAAAAACTGAATTTTGATGGCATGTTTACAGGGGTTTGATAGGAAACTATTTGTGCCAGAAGGACGTTATGAGCATTCTTTTTGTTTATAGAAAAGCACTTAATTTTATTTAATGAGAGTTGTCAAAGTATAAAACACTCATGGTAATGTCTTTCTTACTGGGTTATATACCATTCATTTCTGTTTCACCACCTGTTTTATCCTAGGCTATCCCATGACTTAGGGGTTTAAAGCTGCTATTTCTAGTCTTCCTTTTGAAATGTGGGTCCCCAAGTGATCTTAAAACTCCGTCACTTTTTTTTGTCTGCCAACTCTAGAGTGAAAGCCTCTGAATCTTGCTGCTTCTTCCATCATTGCCTCAAAAGGCCTTCCGTAAATTCCTGGCACTGCCAGCCTAAAGAAAGAATTGGATAGAACGCTGAAGCAGACTTGCAGCGTTTAATGTTATTTGCATTGAGCCAGCGCTACCTTTCCCTCATTTTTAGTAGCCATCAAAAGACACGCTGGATAATTGGACAGCGCACAGCAAGGTCTCTGAGTTCTGTGGTCGGTCTGGTGCTGCCCTTAGTGGAAAAAAATAAATCCAGAAACTTCTTTTCAGCTGTGATCCTTAGGATAGGCTGTACTGTGCATACAGAGCGTCCTCGCAGATTGTAAACCAACTTTCCAGGTTATCATATCGTGTGTATAACATAATCATACCTTGAGCTTCCTCGTTGGATATACATACCATGCTTATATCTCACTCCCAGAACTATTACGCTAGCTCCCAATCAGAATGAGGTCAAGTAAATGGAAAAATTTTAATAAGAAACAAGTTGATCGAGACTCAGGGTTCATTAAAATTAATTTTTTACTCTCATTTTTTCTTAGCCTGTTTCTGAGAGAAGGTTCAGGGTAGTAAGAAAAATAGGTTGCCTTAACAAGAGTGTGGACTTCCTTATCTACGTGGTGACAATTAACTGTCTCCTTTTCCCCATTTATTTCCCAGCCCCGCAGAAAATGTAAATGGTATTATAGAACTGTTGTTATTTATCTTAAGACGTAGGGGAAAAAATGTGAAAGGAACCGAGGTAGGCTTCATGTCTGACCTTTATAGCTCCTTCAAACTGAATTACAGGAACTGCAGAAGCAATTAAAAACAAAGCAACAACAACAAGAAGAAAAAAACCAAAGCAGGAAAACACTAAAAACAAACAAACCCATAAACAGAGCGAAGTGGGGCCTAGATATGCACAACAAGCTTCCTCTGAACTGAACGGTCAGAGAAACCCTCTGTGACTTCTGTTCACCGCTGTGCACGGTGCCTCAGTTTATTGAATGGAAGCTGCTGCTGAGTTCCTCCCTTTGTCAGAAAGCTCAAGGTAGGATTGGGCAGAGCCGCGACCAGGTGAAACGGCAGTGTATAACCTAGCAAGACAAACACGTTACCATCTTGTAAAACAAATGCACATGGAATGTATTTATTTGACTTCTTGTACAGGAAAATTTAGACTTAAATTATAACATCCTTGAATTTTCCAGTTAACTACAATTGTAGTACAGTATCATGTCTTAGTATGACTTCTGTTTTAGTAAGAGTACTTAAACATTCATGCACTATATTTTGAGCGAGATGAGCAGCTATACATACTAATTCTTCCTCAGTGGAAAGGAGCATTTCATCGTTACAATTGAAGTTCAATTGCTGGTATTTAAGTACTATCAAATAGATTTCTTTCAACGTGATACGGTATCTGTATAAACTTCAGGGATGATTCTAGTAAAATTGAAACACAGCTATGACTTCAGGTTACCGTGCTGAAATTTGAAGCTTTCTGTAACGTGCATAATAGCAAAGTTGCACAGAGCATACCCGCATTATCAGGGTGAACTTAAACCTAGTACACTGGCGTGATATTTATAGCAAGGTGTGTGTGTGTGTGCGTGTGTGAGGAGGTGCGACTCGCGGCTCCGGTAAAGCCAGGAAAGACCATAGCCCTGCAAAGGCTTTATGATGAGGATGTCTGGATTAGGAAATAACATGACTTTTACTAAACACTTTTTAGAAGACCCATGTTCCGAATTATCACCTCTTACAATTTGGTTATGTACTTGCGATGACTGTATATGTCTGCCCCTTTAACAATATAAAGCTTCTAAATTAATATTTAAAATGCTGGCCTGCTTATGTTACAGTAATAAAATTTGTGTCAGTTAATTTACTGTCGATTTACATGTAAAAATTAAACAATATTTTTTCTGCATTTTATGAATTCTGTATACTGGAGTTTGTTAAAGATTGCCATGTTAGGTGATACTGTACAAAATTGTATTGACTACCTTTAGTGAAAATTGAAAGTAAAATTCATATGTATTTCCTTTTTACACTTCCATCTAATTTCTTGACAACTTGAATAAATTTCATAGAGCCTTTCTAACATGAACTATTGTTAATTTAACTGTTGCAATAATTAAGCTTTAAGAAGTATTGTTGGTATATTTATAATTTTAAGAAAATCATGTTTGTTTCATACTGCTTATTTTTAGCTGTTCTACTGTCACTGTTACAGCTGAAGAACTTTACTAAATACTTGACATTACAAAATAACTTGCTGGGGTTGTCCTCTGTATACTGATGTTAAATAAAAATGTGTGATTGAACTGTAAATGTAGATAACTTTCAATAGTCCTTTTCCACATTTGACTTCTAATTTACCTTGCAGTCTGTAGGTGGTCCTTTGCTATCATGCTGTGCTGAACAAACGGCCACAATGCAAACTGTTAACTTGCCATGTTTTAAAGTAAGAAGTTGATCGCATCCTGTAACCAGCTCTGAGTAAATGTTTCCCTTCAGCTCAAGATAATGCATACATTTTGATGTTTAAACCTTGCTGATAAGATCGTGTCTTCTAATATATATACTTATATATATATATATTTTAGGATTAGAGTAATAGAGTATTTATGAAACTGTTTATCAACTTTGTTTAAACTCAGATCCAATAAAACGCAGCCATGGATGTGTCTAGGCTGGTTCTGCCTAGCCACCAAGCAGGAGCTGGGCCAGAGCGTTTGCTGTTCCTTCTAGGACTCTACAGGAGCTCTTTCTTCTGTGGACTCTGGTGCAGGGTATGTTGTTTATTCCAGTGTTAGACTTTGACATTTACCTAATGAATGCTGAATCTACAGCCCTGAGGATATGGCTCGCTCGGATGATTCATGTCTCTTTAGTCTAGGAAAGCTTTGACTAGTCTGGAAATAAGCTCATCTGAGCTTGAGCTGCTTTACGTAAAGACAAAGTTGCACTTCATCTGGGTGGCCTAGGGGTGGCTTCACCCCTGCAGCCATTGCTCTGTGTTTAACCCCTGGAGGAAACAAACAGGTGATGCTTATTGAAGTGTTTCTAAGGCACTTCTGAGAAATTTCGGTGAAGAAGTTTCTTAGTCCCGTCTGACTGAGGTAGGGCTCCCTTCGTCTCTTAGGGAAGTCATCTATAGACTAAAACTGAGGAAATGATCTCTCTTATATGAACTTGAGGACATTCTGATACTTCAGAAGGTACCAGTTGGCCACTCTGTGATGGTCTGTGTATAATGGTGTGTATTTAAGAATAGAGGCCAATGGAAAAACAAAATAATTCAGTTCCGAAAGCTGCTGTGGGCTGATTACATCATGTGATCCAAGAACCGGTTGTTCTTGCATCAAAGAAATTATAAGCCAGTTATCTACAATCGGTGTAGTGTGGAAACTGAACCAACTTCCACAAGGTCTGCAGTCACAGAAGATAGCAAAAGATGACTTGGAACATGAAGGTGTTTTCTTGCTTGCCTTTATTTAATAACGTTGCACAAACTTCTCAAGGAAATAACTCGCTTGGTCACGTTATTTTCTGTTTGTAAAGTTGGATGTTAGGTAGGTGCTTCATCCTTTGGTTCATCTCTTCTCATGATGACATCATGCTTATTTTACAACTTACCAGGATGAGCTTCCCTTAAGTCATCTGCTTCTCCCCCAGTTTTTCTCCTGGTTTATTTCAACTGCATTATTTTCTAATCCAGAAAGTCAAAACCTTAACTGGCTTTTATAGTTTGCAGAGTGTGGGGAGAGAAGTGTTCTAACCACGTGAGCCCTCTCTGCCTAAATGAAGCTCCATTTCCTATTGACTGAGTCAAATCAGGTTTCTGCTGGCAAAAGCTTTCTGTGCTTTTCCCAGTGCACACTTAGTTGCGTCTTACTCATCTCCAACAGGAAAATAAGCAAAAAATTCTTCCATGTGCCAATCAAGAACTAGTCTCGAAATAATCATACCCTGTATTGCTACACAGGCAAGATTTTTTGCTCGCCTGCTAGTTTTCTAGCAGCTTTTCATTGATCACAACCACAATGGTGATGCATCTCTATTAGAAGAAAAACTCCTTTGGGTATGCAGAAGTGAAGCTGCAACTGCAATCTGCGTGTTGCCACTACGTGCTTTTAGGAGATCTGATATGCCAAATCAAATGCCAAAGAAGCTGTACTTTTCTATAACACTACTAGAATAAAACAAAGCCAACCAAGTGCAAATAACACATTTAGAACTCTCTACAGTATACAGATTGTAAAGATAGCTATCAGTTTGGCTCTGTCCTCCTGAATCCCATACAAAATGGTTCTCTGTAGCAGGTTTTGTTACTGTTCAGTAAGCGCTCCCTTGAAACTTCTTTAACATTCTTCAGTGATTAATTTTGACTCCATCAGAGACTGATTTAGTAAGTATCTGATTTAGTAAATATATGCAGTTCAACGATTTAAGCTAATAAATGCTGACTCATCTGGATAAGAAACTGTTGGCCATTTGTTCACACTAATCTTAATCCAATTCAGCTGATTTGACTGCAGGATTTTAAACAAATGTGAAAAATCTCATTTTGTTCGAGTATATTATTGCTCAAATGCCGGATTAAGGCTGTGGGCTCTTTAGGCAAGTGAAGCTCTCAGTCTGGATGACTTTTTGTTTCAGGTGACTCTGTGAATTTCAGTTTTGAACAAGAACTGGGCGTGCAATGCTCTGCCAGTAATTATTATTTCATATATGGTGATAACAGTAATGATGTAACAGATCAGTGGCACTTTTGCATGGGCATTCATTAATTCTGCTGTTGTTTGTTGCTGGCCTAATTGCATTAGTGACGTACTGCGGGACCTGTTAGCTTGTATGTGTCCAGAAAGTTTTTTATATTGGTTGTATTTGCACTGGACTGCTTGCTTTGCTTTTTTTTTTTCACCCTACTTTTCAATTTCAAAGCAAAGCAGAAGTGTGCAGAGCTCGGCCATCCAGCGAGTTCCTGAGTCGCTGCTGTTAGCATCCAGGTGGCACTGTGTGTGCCAGCAAAGCTGTGCATTTGCACTTAGGCAGCAGCTTCACAGTGACTTGACCGTGTGTCCAAACGTGCGGTTTGTTATCCACATTAGTGACACCTTTGGCTCCAGTTAGTTCTGTTCTAATTTACATAAAGAAAATATCAACTCTGTAGTTGCTGATGGCTTTACTCTGATTAGCTTATATCTTCCTGATGTATTTTTCCATGCAGCAGTCTCATCCTGATCTTTCACACTGTTTCCATTAGGAAACTTTGTGTTTCATATAATTGTCTGAGGAAAAAAAACCAACAAATCACAGCACTTCTTAAAAACAACTCCCTGCCATCTCAGGAATTGCCAGGGCTGGTCTCCGCAGGGCTTTCTGAGCAGACCGCAGGGCTGAGAGATGTGCAATTGGATGGAAATAGTCATTTTGATTGCATTTGTTACAGCTTTTTATTCCCACGCTAGCCTATTGATATGTCCTCAAAGTTTTTACTAAATACACAAAGTGCTCTGTGTTTTGGGAAGCCAGAGAATGCATGGATCGGTGTGGTGTGGCAGCGTGCCCTGAAACAGCAGGCGTGATGCTCCCACATTGCTAACTGATGGCAGAAAAACAACCCAGCCCTCTGCCGGAGAGGCCCAGTGGAACAGCAGTGATGCAGCACCTCCTTGGGGCTCTCTCTGAGGTTCTGATGAAGGTGGTTTTATCCAGTTCCTGACTTGAGTTTCGTAACTGCTCTGTTTCTCACCCCCTGCCAGCATCACGTGCTGACAAAATAACAGTGCTAATAAAAGACTGCATTTATTTTCAAAACTTTTTTGAACAATCTCTTGATTTGTCTCTGTTGCATGCTGAGTATGATCTGTTTGTTCTTAAGCTAAGCTGAGGTGTGGTATGCCCTCTTCAGCACAGCAGATCTGAAGCTGTGCTATCTCTGTTATTCACTTTCTCTGTCGCAGCTATTAAGCAGCAGTGTTTCTGTTGCTCTAATGAGGTGCTGCAGGTTTTGTTCCATCCTTCAGCGCCCGCCTGCCCAGGCTGGGTGGTTCCACCACAGAAAGCGCTGTGCTCTGATCCCTTTATCCTTTGTTTCCAGGCAGGAACTTTTGAGGTTGTTATAACCTTATTCCTGGAGAATGTTGTCAGAAATATTCCAGTCCCACAGCCTTTGTATTGCAGACCATATAGTCTGACATCGTAGTTATTGTACCAAAACTTACTTTTTGGAGCAGTCGCGTGCTTTTCTAAACAAGACCTCCTAAAGCTTCTTTACTGTGGCAAGGCTCCATAGAACCTTTCTTGCTTCTCAGGACCCACCTGGAGTTCCTGCCCTCTTCTGTGAAACTTTCACACCTGAAGCCCTCACCTTTATTCTTGTTTTCCTTGTATGAACATCTGTGGTCTGAGATGATTTTGGAAGCCACAGTGCTCAGAGGAACTCGCAACACTGACCTGTGGCACAGAGTGAATTTCGGGATAGCAATTGCACTGCTGGAACTTGGTCATGTTTTAAGGTGATACTTGCTAAGTTTTAGGAGGTTTTTGAAATGCCTGTAGTCGTGTATGCGCATCGATCGTAATGTTCTCTCCAGTTTGGTGTCCCTGTGCCCTGCCTGCTCACAGCTGCAGAAATCATTTAGAACAAGGGCTGCAGTGGGAGTTCCCGCTGTTCCCATACTCATACGCCACCTCCATGGTGCTTTGGCTGCAGGGAATATGCACGGTGTGGAAGACGAAACCAGGGCTGAGGGAATCCATGTGCTCGGTCTTGGAACCTATGTGTGTTCCAGAGCTGGTTGTAGTCCCTGGGGAATTGGGTGCTGCATTCCAGCACGTGCTACCAGTTTCTACCGGTACAACTACAACTGGAGTTGTAGGAAAACAAATGACTCTTCATTTCTCAATTATGATTGCATTACAAATGCAATATTAGATTAGTGCTTATTTCTCTTTCCTTGATCCTCTTGAAAAAGACTTTGTGTTACGCCATCCCCACTATTTTCTGTGTGCTTATAAAGCACACGTTTGCATGTGAACCATTTGTCTTTCTTATTAAAGATTGAAAATAATACCTTTTGGACGTCTTTTTCCAGGGTACGTGCAACTTGCTTAGTGGATGTAATCTTGCAAGAAAGACCTTCCAGTTGTTGCTGGATTTAATTGACTTCTGAAGAAGGCTTCAGTAAATGAACTATAGAGTTCTGTTTCATCTTCCTTGCTTTGAAACCTTTCTTGGTAAAAAATGGTCAGGAGTGCTTCAGTAGCTTGTTTGCTTTAAAACTGTGCCCTCTCACTGCTCCATAACTAATAACAATGAAACTTTTTCTTGCTGAAAATGCAGCGTCTCTGAGTTGAATCCAACCCATCCAGTCCCCCTTCCACTTCTGTCTGTGGTCAGGGTTTTCTTCCATCAGCAGTGACTTTTCAGTTCTGGGACCCAAGCAAGAAAGAGCTCCTGTAGATTCTGAAGATGTGACCTAATTCTGCATTGTGTGTTAACTGCTGCCCACACCTGTCTGGTTTGATGGATCTGAGTTACAGGAACTTTATTTTTGAGGTAAGAAAAAAGCTGGTGGCTGTTGAGAGGAATTGGTAGAAGCGCATTTATGGTGCCCGCGTAGTGCGAGTGGCACAGCGACAGTCACTGGTGTGCTTCCAGCTCAGCTGCCATTGTGCGACTCTGCAGGCAGTTGTTTTAATTAAATAATGGACGATGCAAGGAAATGAAATTGCAATTTGATATTAAGCTTTTCCTAAATAACCGGTGTATGGTTCCTTTTATGTGAATGGATGAAAAGGGGCTACTATACATACATCGAAAGTGGAGCCTTTTGCCCATGGTATGGCTGCCTTAACTCAGAACGGTGGCCCCTGCTGAGCTAGGGCTGCCATGCAGGAGCAGAATTACACCTGAAATAAAGTCTCATTTTATTAGAATGGCAGTTTAAATAAGTTCTGAACACAAGCTTAAGTTGTAATGGGAAATTTTACTGAACTCCTACCAGTGTCATTCTCCTTACAGTGACCAAACTCAGTATTTGGTTAGAGAACCTATTCTTCTATTTAAAGCCTGTAATATTCAATAGCATATAAGAGACTGAACGTTCTCCTGTGTCAGGTTAGTTGTCAACCTTGCTGCTGTTGAAATAGGTTTGTTTGCTGTTACCCCCAATAAAACGATCACTTTTTTGGTGCACAATCTCTAAAGCCGCACAGCTCACAGCGCCTCAGAGCGCGAGGCAAACCGAAATCCAGTGCTGGGATCGCGTGCACCGCGCGTCTGAAACGCACACGCATCATGTCTTGCTGAAAGCTCTTTTGTGTGCTGCTGACTGATACAAGAGTGGCTTAGGTTCTTTTGTGGGGAAGCAGGTGCTGATACCTTCAGTAAGCAAGTGGTGGTAAAACTAAATTGTACTAATGTTAGCTTCAGGCTAATAATTTGATAAAAGTACTCTCAGGTTCTCTTGCTGGATTAATGTAAACTGCTTTGTTTGCAGGGTTTATTGTCATCCCAAAACCAGGCCAATTCTCCAAGTGGAACTGTAGTATAGCCACCACACTACTGCTAGCAAATCTCTGAACACAGGACAAGAAGTAATGGCAATGGAACCAGGAGCTGTTCTTCAGGCAAAGAGCGTCACAAATTATAATGTGGCAGAGTGTAAACATGGAATTATGTGAATCACATAGTAATTTGAAGAGGAATAATGTAATGAGTTCTTATTACAGCTAATACTGCGAGCTGCTCACCCAAGGAAGTTTTCATTTAAAAACAAAAAAGCTTCCTTTGGTGCTGCAGTAAAATACAAATAGTAACATTTTTGGTTTCCTTTATACTTTTAAAGTCCGGTGTAATTTAATCTATATATATAAATATATAAATAAAATATATATATAGTGTAAAATAAAGTATGTTTCTTAAATTGAAGTAAGTTCAATGGTTAAATTAGTACTTCACCATTGTTTATTTTGCACTGATTTTTTTAACCAGAGATGGCGAGAGGACAGCCTGGAATGCACTCATAGAACATGAAAGTCAGTACTTTCCGGCTTCAAATGTTATTCAGGAAGATGGATGCTGCAATCATAGATTTTTAAAACAGAATTGTTTTGCACTTAAATAGTTTAATGCTAATAGAAAATTACTTTAAAATTGGTGTCTGAACACCAGAAAAACTATGTTGTGGAGAGAAGATCCTTTGTATCTATTAAACATTTATTTTAATATTGTTGTTTCCAACTGCAATCAGCTCTGTATTATATGTATAAATAATGTAATTCAGTGACGGGGAGGGGATTAATGGATCATTACACTAGAAACTCAGTCATTTAAGAAAGTGATATTTCTAATTCAGAAAATACATATTAAACTATCTTGAATATGCATTTTTGTTTACTTTCTGTTCCAATTTGATCAGTTTTGCTGTAATCAATCCTTTGTTGAATTAAATGTTTGGTACAGAAATATAATGTAAACTTTGTAGAACAAACTCCTTCTAAAAAATCTCACCTGGAACATTGCTTCATATTTAATATAGTTGAATTTTGACTAGGAAAATGAAGTGACTTTGGTCCGTTCTCATTCTTCGTGGTTCATCTCGAAGCACACCACGTAGCGGAAGCCTCGCAGCCAGCTTTGTGGGGTGAGGATTTTGTAATCACATAATGCTGCCTATCTGTCCTGGGAGTGTAGAAGTGAATAATCCAGCAGGAGTAGACGCGGCCACCTTCTGACCTGGCAAACTAAAATGATGTCAGCATACAGAAGAAGACATGGTTCTGAGACAACTTGGTGCTCCCTCCTATAGGCATCTTGTTTACAATTCAACAGTTTTAAATTGGTAACTATTATGGCAATCTGTATAGTTTAATGCTGCTTGTCTAAACACAGATTTAAGTCAGTTGGCAACAGAACACTGAAACTTTTTTTTGCTATTTCTTGAAAAAGATTGGAAAAAAGATAGAGAGCTGCTGCCTCATATGAAGCCCCAGCAGTGACCCGTCATCTCTTAGTCCTGTGCAGAACACACAGCCTCTTGGCCAACCTTGCAGATGGGCATTGGGTCAGCAGAGCAGAGCTGAGGCCACGAGCCTGACAGTGCAGCATGCCTGACAGCAGGCACAAGCTCTGCATGAGGCCGTAATTCAGCAACCAACTGCCCGTCCTGCTCCCAGCCACAGAACTGGGTGGAATGCTTTTAATTGCAAGTAACAATTAGGCACCTTTAGGCAGGAGATGAGTGAAAACTTGGAGAGGAACAACTGTATAGCTGCTTGTAACTACATCTCTCATTCCTGTCATACAGCTAGCATGTAAAGAAATGCCAGATGTATTTATAAACTGGCATTTGGATTGTCTATTTCATTTAAAGACAGAACTGTACTTTACAATTCTCATATATTTGGGGTTTTCTAAAATACAACGAATGGGGGAAAATACTGAAACTGAACAGCATTATTGTTCAGAAGTTCTATTAACATATTGGGTTTAACTGTTAAAACACAGATAAACCTTGTCATTGAAAACTAATGTAGTTATATCCCTGGAGAGTTCTTTGTGGGAGTGCTTCATACGGTTAGAGTCAAAGTGAAACAGTTGAGGAAATGATGTAACAAAGGCCTGTAAAGGACTTTCTGTAATTTACCAGCTGTAGGAAAAAAAAAAGCAGTACCATAAGGACCATAGCATCCAACATTAGGGTAATAACAGCAGCTACTTACATGCCTGTGTGCAGAGCACGTCCTGCTACCAACCATAGTTGAATAGCCTACAAGGAGCCCATGTGTGCTTTTGGTTTTTTGCATTATCTCTACCGCTTGGCAATCACCTGGAAGCCTTCCAACCCCCCGTCATTTCTCCACAAGGGAAAAACTGGTTTTAGGAAGAAAAAGCAAACAACTTACCTGGAAATAATTTAGAGTTCTACAAAAGGTATAGCTCTTAACATGGTAGGAAAAAATAATTATCGATTAAAGCAAATTAAACAATGAAAGAGAATCTCGATGCAGAATTTTAGCTGGAAGGATGAGGGTAGGAACAACGCTTGCCAATTTATATTTTAAAGTTGAATGTGTTTTAACTAGAAAGCAAGTGGGAAAACTCACGTTGGCCCACTAATCCAACAGTCAGAGAACTATATTTGGTTTCCGGAGGAATAGTAAGGAGCTTGTTATTAAATAAATGTCCGTGAAGCACTGTATGTGCCAAAATGTGCAAAATCCACCTGAAAGCTCAAAAGAAATGAAGAAAACATTCCACAGTGGTGCTTCATGTGAAATACCCCACTTTCATAGCAAAAGCAATCTGCTGAATTGCTTTTTCTTCATTC